>ML795559.1:232699-252146 GCA_009831015.1 Picea engelmannii
TGTGGGAATATATTTTGGAGTATTGATGGAGAGCTTCTTGAGCATTTTTGGTGTGGAACACTTGAGGATATTGAAGATATATAGGTGACTGAGGTAACCAAGGATATCTAAGCCGAAATTCTGAGGAAAGTGAAGAAAAGAAGTCCGAAATGCAAGGAAGGATAAATTCTTTTGATGGTGCTTTCTAAGGTATGTTATTTACAGGTTATCTCACCATTTTTACTATAACTTTTTTTCTATAATGATTCAGATCCTGAAATTTCTATGCAAGTGAGACAACATAGCCAAGTATCTATGGTTAAAAATTAATCTTTTTTTTCATTTTATTTTTGGAGTTACACTCCGTGGAAAATAGGGTTTTTGGCTAGTCCTGAAACTAGTCAAAATCAGGTGTTTCGGGTAAAAACGTCATAACTTCTTCATAACAGATCAAAATTTAGTGAGACCAAATGTGTTTGTTAGGGTAAAGTATTTAGTATTCTTTGTAATATTTTTAGATCATTTCATCAAATATTTTGTGTGGGGCATGCTCTACAAGGTTGCTCTCTAGAATAAGCCAAAATTCAGCAAAGTATGCCATTTTTTCTATAACTTCTTTTCTAAGAGGTTCCAAGTAGTGCCAATTCGTGGAATTGCATAAACCACACTGACGAAGATTGTATATCAGTTTCAGATCTTTATTCAGTACAGGTACAAAGTTATGATTATTTCAAGTTAGGTTTGTTGATTAATCCAAAACTAGTCATGGTTGAGACAAGCAGTTGATGAGTTGGCACATACATGAGGTGTATAGTTGATGGTGTTGGTACATATTGATGATTCATTGTTGATGATTAGTTGAAACATGATTGGTATATACTTGGTACATGGTTGGATGCACTTGTTTATGGTACAGGTTGATTACAGGTTGTTTGGCACAGGTTGGTGCATGGTTGATGCTCTTGTTTATGGTACAGATTGATATCTGTTGAGGATTGTTGCGTCATCTCAGTTGGTGCTGAGAATGTAATATGAGTCTTTCAGATAGAGCTGGTGCTCTTATAGAGTTATACTCTATTCATTTGTTGCTAAAAAACCCCGGATTGAAGTCCATAATAAAAAGAAAAATTGTACATACATCTTGTGTTCCTTGTGTTCCTTGTGGAGATGATGTGTTGATGATATATTGCTGATTATTAATGACAACAATGAGTAATGAGTAAATGTCGAATGCTAACTAATTAGTTTTGTGTAAGAGGGATTTTTTGGGAAAAATATCCCCACACTCATTCACCCCCCCCTCTAAGTGTGGTAGGTGTGTCCAACAAAAATCACAGGCTTGGGATTCTAGGTCATTAATATTTCCTCTTAATGAAATTGGTTAACATAATTTTAATATAATTTTTTTTTAGGTTTAGTTGTGAATTAATGGAAGTTTATTGTAGTTAAAGTAAAGTTTCATTTTTTTTTATTATTATATTAAGGTTAATGTTTATGGTAAATACTTTTATTATATGTTTAATTTTTTTCCAAGGAAAAAAAGCGTAATTTTATTACATCATGGTGTACAAAATTACATTTTGTATATACACCTCTTGGTGTATTCTGTTACATTGGAGTCTATAGCTGAATGCTATATTTTTCACTTCGAGAATGCTTCTACACCTTGTTACTTCCACAAAATTTCTATTTTTTTGGACTTTCTTGAACATGTACTGCTGTATGCACTTCGACCGATCCTCATTTAGGACTGTTTTTTGCATATATTATGCATAAAAATAATACACAAAACTTTGTTACTGAATGTTGTTTAATCCAAAAATGGTCGATGCATATATTCATATGCTTGTTCATTGTGATATTCAGTTATTTTCCATTGGCCCATAGCCAAATTAAGCCCCTCTTTTGACTGCTGGTCCCCTTCTTTATTATTTTCCCTGTAGACATGTTGACTAACAAAGTGTCAAATGAGGTCCGTAAATGAGTAATTTCATCCACCAAGGCAATGAGTCTTGTGTTTAAGCATCTTTGGGTGCCTTTTATCCAGGTTATGATGCTTAAAGAGTCCTCATAAACTTTTAAAGAGAGACAACCCTTTTTAATGGCGAAGGCAGTGAATAGTTTAAGGCTCAAAAGTTCTGGAAAGTAATTTGTTCCTGGCCCAATACAAAAAGTCATAATAAAGTAGTGCAAAGCTGAAATAAATAGGATTCCACCTCCTCCAAAAAGCTTTCAGAGGCCTAAATCCGAGTTATATTTTAGATAACCCAATTTTTGGGGAATAAATCCCTGAGGGGGCCGGTCCCAAATCAATTCATCTTCGCAGTCCATGAGTCTTACGTGTGAGGAATTTAGATTGAAAATGTATCTTTCCAGTTCAAGTTTTTATTCTTCGCTAATACCTAGTCTATTTGCATTCGTCCATCCCTGTGACCATAAGGTGGAGTGACTGTGATCCACCAGATTATTTAAATGGGTAAAACCCAAAGAATTCAAATGTTGAATTAACTGCTCCGAAAGTATGTGTTTACCTTCACTCCCTAGCCAAGGGTATTTCCCTATTTTGAAACGGTGTCCATTACCGAGTTTCCAAGATAAACCATTTTCAATTAGTGGAAAAGAATTTAAAATTGCTTTCCAGATCACCGAGGCCCCCTTTTTGGATTTTTGTTGACTTCTAATCCAAAAATCCAGTGGGACTGGTTCAATATATTTTTGAATAATTACCTTTGTCCAGAGTCTGATGGATTTTATAATGCACCATCTCCCCTTGGCCACTAGTACTTTGGAAAAGATAAAAAAAAATTTGAGTCCCCAGCCTCCCATTTTCTTTGGGACGACAATTTTATCCCAGCAGACCCAAGGGATTACATGAGCTTCCTTTCTTCAACTCCAAAGGAATTTTGAGGTGATTTTTCTTGCTTCTTCTAGAATTCCTTTAGGGATCCAAGAGAGGGACATCCAATAAACTGAGATATCTTCGAAAACTGATTTCACTAGTACCAGTCTCCCTGTGCATGAAAGCCACCAGTGACTCCAAGTATTTAGTCTTTTGTCCATTTTCTTCAGAAGCCACTTCCAATCTTGATCCGGATTATTTTCGGCACGAAATGAGAGCGGAGATATAATAAAGAAATGCACAGAGATATCGCGTATATCCAGTAATATAACAGAAATATATTAGAGATGAAGCCATAAACACAGAGATACAGTAATACATGATTTCTATTAATGAAATAAATGTACAGAGACTGTAAAAATACAGAGTGAAAGACTCGTTAGAATGGTGGCAGCTTATCTCTGAGAAGAGATGTGACGGCTACTCGCATTCACAAGAATATGGTTACAATGAGGCTCTGGAGGCCTTTTTACAATAATCGGGCATGCCAAAATTCCTAGACATCCAAAAACCTAACCCTAGGAGATGAAGCACCAAAAGTCATGTGGGCCCCGTTTGGGTAAGTTGGTGCATCAACTTCCCGGGGTCGTAACTTTTGCATATGATCTCCGTTTTAGGCGTGTGATAGCTCGTTGGAAAGGTATCGTCGAGGAGATTCATTTTGGGGACTCAATCATGCCTTTGGCTATAATTGAGAACCTCGATCTCAAAAAAACTTCATTTAGGCCCTCAAAATGGCCCAAGAAGTGAAAACCTACTAAAAATAGTAAATTGCCAAAATGGCCAGAAAATTGTTTTGAGCCATTTGGAAAATGTGGGTGGCCCCCGATATCCACCTGGATCAAATCTTATTTTCTGTAATCATTTGGGTTTAGAAGAAAACCAGAGTACTTTAGACCATCGTCTAAAGTCTTCCTTTTGAAGGGGAAAAATAACCCGAGGGCTTGCTCTTCTTGTTCAAATAAGAGATCTGTAGAGAGCGACGATTTTCTGTTATTGATTTTCATCCGTGTTGCTTTTGAGAAAAGAGAAAGAATATTTATTAATACCTCATCTTCCCTTCTGTATACTCCACTAAAAATTAAAACATTGTCCACGAAACAGAGGTGTGTGAGATACAATACATGAGATATTTTGATTCCATAGAAGGTGCTTGCACTCTTTTCATGCGTGATTTCTCTGTTGAGTCCTTATGCTACTAAGAGGAAGAGAAGTGGTGATAAGGGAAACCCTTGTCTAAGTCCTCTTTCTTAGGAAAATGAGGAAGAAGCCAAGCCATTTATTAGGACCGCAAAGGAGGTTGAAGTGAGGCAGTTCATAACATAATTTATGAAAGGAACACCAAACCCTAGATGAGTAAGTAATAACCGAATGTACAACCAACTTACTCTATCAAATTATTTTGAGAGGTCGATCTTTAACACTACTCCTTTTAAACTTCTTTTCTTCATTCTGTGAATTCCTTCTTGCGATATACCTATGGCTTCATGGATTTGTATTCCTTCTAGAAAGACAAACTGTTGTTACGAAATATTTTTGGATAGGATTCTTTTAATCCTTCTATAAATTACTTTGGAGATGATATTGTAGGCACAATTAGAAAGAGAGATTGGTATGAAGTCATCCAGAGTCTTTGGGTTATTCATCTTTGGGATAAGTGCAAGGAACGTTGAGTTAAGTCTCTGAGGAATTCATCTTGAAGTTCTAATTTCCTCAAGCATCTTCAACAAATCAGGTCCTACAAACTCATAACATCCCAGGAATAATTCAATAGTCCATCCATTTGGGCCTGGGATTTTATCTTTTTGGAAACGGTGAAGCACTTCTAGGAGCTCTTTTTCTATAACTTCTTCCATCAAGAGCCGGTTGTCTAGTTCCTCAACAAATTTGGGAAAAAATTGTGCCACTTGGACTACTTCTTCAATAGAAGCTTGGGTTTTTTCTTTGAAAATATTTTGAAAGTAATTTTTCCCCTATTTTGACATACCTTCAAAAGTTGTTTCCAAGTTTCCTGCCGAGTCCGTCAATTGCCAAATAGTATTGATATTTTTTCTTCCCTTCACAAAATCTTGGAAGAACTTTGTGTTTTCATCTCCACTCTCTAGCCAAATAACTCTACTCTTTAATCTCCAGTATTGTTCCTTCTCCTTGAGTATTTTGTTCCTCCTTTTCTCCAGATGGAGTAGATTGATTTTTTACTCAATTGTGACAAAACCTCCCCCCTCTTCTTTGAAGAATCTCTGTAACTCAATTTCAATTTATTTTAATTCCTTGTCCTCATTTTTCTTTTTTTGGGAGGCCCAGGGTTTTACCACTTCTTTGATCCTTTTCAGATTTTCTATGAACTGGAAATCTCCTGACTGAGGTAGATCCTGTCTAAAGGGGATCCAATGTTCCTTTATCAGTTCAAAGAAGGAGTCATCTTCTAGACAAGTTTTGTTAAATTTAAAGGGACTAGCTGGCTTCTCCAAACCCTATCTGAATTACAGGAAGATTGGATAGTGATATGACAAGCCTCCAAAACCAATCCAATACTTCACGGTTAATTGTTTGTCCAAAAGAGAGTCAGTTATCAGGAACCGATCTAGTCTTTTAGCAACTCTTTCTACTCCTACCCTGTTTTTTTTTCTAGGTAGGCTTGAGGAGTAAAGGGTCAAGATCCATTAATTTTCACTCCACAAATTTTTGACAGAAAAAATATGCCAGAGGGTCGAGCCTGGTGCTACCCCCCCACACTTCTGAAGGAACCAGAGAGAGGTTTAAGTCTCCCCCTAAAATTAGCATCTCTTTAAATTTTTATTATATGTTCATTATATGAAATATTGTGATTTTAAGTGCAAGCATGTCTAGTTTAGATTAGCGAGATGAAATGTTGTGATTTCAAACTATAAGTATCTTCATGCCATATATCAACAATATATATAAAATATCGTTATTTAGGTGGAAGCACCCTCACATTTTAGGTTGGTTACATGGAACATTGTGATTCTAGGTGAAAGTATTCATTTATCATACATCAACTACAAGGAACATTGTGATACTAAGAATAAGTACCTCCTTGTTGTACGTTAATCATAAGGAACACTGTAAACAATGTGATTCTAGGTGCAATTAACCCATATTGTATGTTATTTACATGAAACATTGTGATTCCAATTGCAAGTACCCCATGTGACATGTGATAGGTCAATTATATAGAATGTTGAGATTTTAGGTGCACACATTCCCTTTTTGTAGGCTATCTATATGGAACATTGTGATTTTAAATATAAGTGCCTATTGATTATAGGCTAGTTACATGGGAAACTGTAATTCTAGATGTAATTATACATTTCTTGTAGGTCAATTACTATTTGGAACTTTGTGATTACAAGTGCAAGTACCTCCCCACTATAAGTTTGCTACATGTAATGTTGTGATTGTAAGTGAAAATAAACTCTTATTGTAAATTGTCTACAAGGCATATAGCTACATGGTGATCACATATATAAGTAGCTCCTTATTTATGTAAGTATATTGTCTACCTAAAAATATATAATCACTACAGAGATTAGCTACATAGTGATTGATGAGACATGTAAACCCTATAAATTTTGCACAAATTATCTACATAAAAAATTGGAATTCCAATTACAAATACTCTTTATCTCCCCATTGCAAGTATCCCCTTAATATAATCTCATTGGGATATATGTAACATATGTAGTCACTCATAGTGATTTTTCCTTTGAAGGGTTGGGTACACTTAGAAGGGTAACCCTTATGATTTTTCCTTCCAAGAATTAGGTACACTTGAGAGATTAAGGAATTATAACGAAGAATGTTAAAAAACCTAACCAGTGATATGACTATGTCTAATTTCTTTCACAACTATTTAATTTTACTCTTTATGTCAAGATTTCCCTTTGAAGGGTTAATTAAACTTAGGAGAGTAAGGTGAATGTCACAAAGAATTAAAAGAAAAACAAATCACTAGGTCTAATTTATGATCCTAGTGACACATTTTCCCATGGTTTGAAAATATTCCATCACCTCTTTTGTAGAATACAAGAGATTTTCTTATTAGTTTTAAAGTGTTAGGTAAAATTCAATTTACCCAAAGGATTCTTGTCGATGTTTAGATCTGTTAAGGTCCAAAAAACAACCTCACAATGATATGAATCCCCCTGCATTTTTATAGAGGCGGTACTCCTATTTGGCTAAAATATATATCGTGAATATCTTGAAATATGAAAATGAGAGAATGCTCAAAAGAACACTCCAAATATTTATTTCTTTGATTCATACATGGAATGGTTCTCGATATCCTGATCTAATCTTTATATGCAACAAGTAACTTCTTAACAATGAAAATATTGAAGGAAGGCTTCAATATCAGAATATATACATATTCATCACCATTTATGCAACCCTCTAAATTACATGCAAGTACATGATACATCTATATCTTCTCACAAGAAAAATGATGAAATAATTTCGATCATCTCAAATAACTTTAAATGAGTTCTGCATTCATAACTTGAAAGAATTTGATAGTAATACTTCAAAAATATGATACTCAAAGATCCAAAGATTTCATAAATCATTAAATTAAAACCCCAAAGTAGTCCTTTGTGGAGTTTTATTCATAAAATATATTCAACAATAGAAAACATCTCAACAAATCAATTGACTAAATCTTCATAAATAAAGCTTGTCTAGAAAAAAGGCTAAATTCCCATGAATCCAATAGAAAATCTTGGGCTAGATGTGACAGTCATATATATGGCCGTAAATAATCCATGATAATATAATAAAATTCTTGGAATAATTCAAGAAAAACACTCAAGAATCTCAACCTTGTGTTCAATTCATAAATACAAGCATAAAGCCATGGGAAAAATAGTGTAGAAGAAGAAGAAGAATGGAGAAGATGGATATATTTATTTGTTGATCAAAATATTGGCTGCATGTTGATGGATGGACCCTTTCTATTATCATATTCTTCTATGTTAATGCAACCTTCTCTAACCCTTTGATGGAGCCTTCTTTTTCTTTTTAAAATCTGGTCTTCTAACTTCTTGATGTAGTTAGGGTTTTTTCTCTTTCTTGGAATTTTCCATAGGCTTTTATTCTTGAAATATTCAATTTAATTAATAACTCATTAAATAATCATTAGTGAATTTATATCATTTACATTCATTCCTTGAAGTGGACCTTTTTTCTTATTTAATAAAAGTTTTTTATTTTTTTAAATAAACTTTTATTTTTCAAAAAGATTAATTTACTGTCTTTTAAAAGAGAGGATTGTATTTTAATTTTTTGGGAATGGTATTCAATTTATCAGCCATTAAAACCAATTTACATTTAAAATTCATCATCTGATATTCCAACAAGTTATTCTGAGCGATATTTCTATTTCTGGATCTCAATATATGAGCTCGTGAAGTCGAGGTACCAAGCAGATTTATCAACACACCATAAAAATATACTTGATTGTTATTTCCATTTCTAAGAATATTTTGGCCAATTTCAGCTCTTGAAACCTATTTAATCATCCTCCTCTTCGAATTACCTTTCCAACGAGGTATATTTTTCTGAAAACTGACGCCTAGATATCAAGATACAAGCTCCGGAAGTCAAAGACTCAACCACCGTCCATTACTTTCGTGGGTCATTCTTAGCCCTTCATTTAAATTTGTCTTTTCTTTTAAAATGCCCATTTAAAATTCTAATTTTCTTAAAATACATATCCCACATGAATTTGTGGTTTTAATATTTTAGTGTATATATTATAATTTTTAGCACACACTAAATGTGAAGCATATGGAGACTATGGAAGTTGTGCCTTAGCTTAGCTCTTAGTGACTTAGAAAAATACATCTCTTGATAATATTTTGGATGCCAAGTCATTGCCTAGTCATAACCCTGTGAACTTGTAGATGTATGACACATCACATCCAATCACCATCCATTGACCTCCCACATGTCACTTTCATATGGGTACAAACCATTTCGGACAAGAGAAATAATATAAAAATAATACAAGGAATTTATTTTGGATGCCAAGTCATTGCCTAGTCATCACCTAGTCAACTTGTAGATGTTTGACACATCACATCCAATGATCATCTAGTGACCTCCCACGTGTCACTTGCATATAGGTACAAAACATTTAGGACAAGAGAAATAATATAAAAATAATATGAGGAATTTATGGGGTTACATAAAATATGGAAAAGGAAAAGAAAAATACTTAAGTATGGAGAGGAGATTAAGGAAGAGAGAAAAGAGAAAAATGGTTAAGTATGAAAAGAGAAGTGAAAGGAATATGAGATTAAGTATGAGATAAATTCCTAAGTGAACATGAAAGTAATGATGAAAATGGTTAAGTACAAAGAGTATAGTAATAAGAGTAGTAGGGAAGGAGAGTAGAGTGGAAGATGGACAAATGACTAAGTATGGAATGAGAGTAGAGTGGAAGAGGGTAGAGTGAAAGAGGGAAAAATAGTTAAGTATGGAAAGGAGAGTAAGAGAGAAGAGAGTGAAAGAGGGAAAAATGGTTAAGTATGGAAAGGAGAGTAAGATAGAAGAGATTAAGGAATGGAAGGTAGAAAAATGGCTAAGTATGAGAAGTGAAGGGGATATGAGAGTAATGAGAAAATGGGAAAATGACTAAGTATGGGATGAGAGTATGAAGAGAGGTGAATGGATAAGAGAGGAAAATGGTTAAGTGTGGATATGGATGGAGATGGAAGGTGAGATAAATGCCTAAGTGAGGAGAGTACTTAATTAAAAGTTTGAAAATGAAGAGGAAAGGTGCACCATAATTAGACAAATTCTTCTTGCCATTTTTCAAAGTTCTTTTTGCAATCTCTCTGTTGGACTTCTGGACAAAATTATGAATATCTTGGGCAGACAGAATTGGATTTTGATTCCAAAAAATGCTTGACAAAGATGATACTGAGGACTACACCATGAGATGATGAACATGCACAAATTCGTCCTTCTAAATAAATTTTGTTTTTTATTCCAAAGAGCATAAAATCGAGATGACCAAATTTTCAATCAACAATTATTCACACGTTGGCACTAGTGAGAGAAATGCAACAAATTCAATATAGAAAATGTCAAAAGAAAGATTAATAATTAAGCAATGAATAAGACATAAGTAATCCTCCACCATGAAATATAGGAAACCATGTTTAGACTCCTCGATAAGACACATTACTATTTAATTTAATTTGTATTTCTTATATATGGTATTTTTCTTTTCCATTTTCATGGGAATATTTGAATTTTGACTTTCGAGAATATTTGAATTTTGACTTCTGATATATATTGTGAGACTAATTATATATGGAAAATATTAATTGGTATTTCTTAATTGTGGATAGTGTGGATAGTTGAGAGGATAAATGTTATTCTCTTTGTCTAGATTTTAATCTTAGTTGTTGATAGGGCTGTATCAATGATATCATCTTTGTTAATGGATTTGAGGATGGTACAAATCATATTTCTAGTAGCATCACTATTTTTTCCAAGCAAACCCTCGTGGAAAACCCTCTGACTATTTCCCCGTGATCCATAGATGGTAAACGGGGTATACCATTCACCTTCATTATGGGGCCTAACCTGGTGGGGACATCGAGTGAGGCCCAACAATATCTATAATATATCTGGACATGGAATTCACCACAAGAACTATTTATTTATAATCATAACACTCATCCACTTGAACTAACCCACTGGGATATAGTAGCACCACTTTATTTAGGCTATTTAAAAAATATGATGTCAACATAGTATTTTTTTTATGTAGAGTTTTTTAAAAGATATATTTTTGTCATTTTTTGAAAAATGTTGACATTAATAACACATGTTTTTTCAAAGGACTATTTTGTAAAAATAAATCAATGTTCATGTAATATGTCATTTTGTTTTTATTTTATTTTTCAATGATTTTCTTGGTTTTTTATTTCAAGGATGGTATAGTAGCTCTATTTTTTTAATCAACTATATGTTTTTTTAGTTTGTTTTTTGGTGATGTTGGTATCATGATTTTTAATAGTTATATTTAAAAAAACGAAAAAAAAAGGAGCAATGGCTCAAATCTTTCTTTAATTTCTTTAATTCTACAAAATTTAATGGAATTTTTACTTTAATATTATTTTTTTTGTGAATTATCCCGAGTATTAGAAGGTATTTGAGGAGGTGGCGTATTTGAGAAGAGCAGAGGGGAAAAGGGTGGTGAGACCAAACCCAAGAGAGCGTCAGGGCGATAAAGCTTCCAATTGTCCCATACCATAAATGAAATATGTGTGGCCATAATGACTTGAGAGAAGGGATGTAAAGGGGATGAGGTCCACATGACAAATCATAACGGATTGCAAGGTACCATTGGAGCATCGTTAGATCAAGGAGGAGGTAGGAGCATCAAAGAGCCATGATTAGGGAAGTACACATGCTAGAGGGGAGGTTAACTCACGTAAGGTGATGTGATATATGTGGTTGGGGGGTGGCAAGTGCCAATGGGATGGGGTGATGCATGGTTTCCTCCCTTGGGTGGTGGCCCCATGTCCAATTACTTCCTTATCACCCTATATCAGGGGGCAAGTTCTACTTGGACTGGGGTAAGACAATCATAGTGCAGGAGGGAGAGGGGGACAAGGTTCTAGGCTAGGTCTAGGGGATTGTCTTCTATGTTGATTCCCTCATAAGCTAGTCGATCATTGAGTTTATTGGTTAATCATTTCACATGTGAAGGCATGACGACTTCGAACTTGGATATGAGAGATTGGATTTGCTCCAAAGTGCTAGTTAATCTCCAACCGGTGGTAATTTTACTCAAGGGAGATCCACATTGCAATTTTTAGAGAATGCAAATGATGAGTTGAGAATATCCCTCTATGATGAGCATCTGATAATGTTCTTTGAGGGATATATTGAGTCTATATTATAATTCTTGTAGCTCGACTACATTGTTTATTTTTATTTCGATGAAACCGGAATAGATTCTTGTGATGTGCCTCATGTTGGTGTGAAAGGATCCTTCATATCTAGATCAGTCTGGACTGCCTTTGGAGGAACCATCAAAATATATCTTGAGGAAGCCAGCAGGAGGGGGGGACCAAGAAGAGGGATGGGTGGTACTAGGGGTGGGGGGAATGGTATTGGATGGGGTGGTAGGGGGTTGGAGATTGATACCTTGGGGAATTATGAGCTCCTGGGGGGAGCATTTCTAGTCCTAGGAGGACTAAGTGGAAGTTAACATTGTTTCTCTTATGTCCCATTTGATTTTAGACCAGATTGTTTCTTCCTTCAAAAAGTCATTTTTGAAGATACATTGGTTTTGTTCTTTCCATATATCGCACAAGAGAAATCCTGGAATAATTTTCCGTGCTCAGTTGACAATGGGGTTGGAGTAATATGTTGGTATCCATTGAGTGATGGTTGCAATGAGGTTGTCCCTTTTCCCGTCCATTGTTCTAAATAGGAGAGCTCGATGATCCTAGAGAGAATAGGAGAAAGGGCATGAGTTGAGTATACGTTCCATAGTATCCTAATTATGTTTGCAGAGGTGATAGAAATATAGAACTTGGAATCCATGTTTGAGCATATTTTCCCAAGTGAGTATTTTTCCTCGGCTAAGTAGCCTGAGGAAGATGGAAACTTTTGGCCATAGTTTTTGGGTCCATATTTTTACCCAAAGATCATGTGTTGGATTTTTTTGATCACTTGTGGTAATATGATATGCCTATTTGAGGGAGAATCATCTTGTAGATTGGTATCCCCATCTTGTTCTATCATGCCCTGTGATCTTTATTTAATATTATAAATTAAATGAGAATCTACATAAATTTAACAAATTTTTGAAATATTGAGAAGATAATTTCCTTTAGTTAAATATAAAAAAATTGTAAAATTTTACAAAATTTAAGAACTTTAGTGCATGGAGGGAGGGGGGGATGACACATATCATCTCCTCCAACCCCATATCCATGATAAATTACCAACATTACCTCCCTCCCTCTTTTAAAAAAAAATCAATAATGGAGAGAAGGGGTAGATGAGACCCATCATCATCCCTAAGGTTTGGGGGTGATTCTCATCATTTCCCACCTCCTTCCATGCATTAAAGTTGAAACAATTTGACATTTTTCCAAATGTTTTAGAATTTCAACATAAGAGGAGGGGGAATGAGGTGATGATGATGAGTATCACCCCCTCATTCCTCCCTCCACCCTCGCTCTATGCATTAGAGTTCACAAAAATTGGCATTTATACAAATGTTTTAAAATTTCAACATAAAGGGAGGGGGGATGATGTGATGATGATGACTATCACCCCCTACTTCCTACTGAAATATTGTTTTCATTGATTTCAAAAGGTAAAAAATATTGTGACATTCATGAATGCCACCGATGTCAAATATAGGGGAGACTATGAATATATCTATGTATCGTTAACCTTTTTCAAGATCCCTATGCATTTACCATGAATGACAACACCATAAAAACGAGACGACTTATCGTGAAATCAAAGATTTGAAGAAAAATGGTGATTGGAAGTTGGATGAGATGACCCTACAAATATAGTATGAGATCTAGGAGACATAGAAACCAACAATAAGAACCCAATGGAACAGATGAAGCCTAGGCATGCATTAATTGCATTTTGGAAAGGGTTCTGCAAGGGTGCCTAATGGATAGGATAACCAGACCGAGACAAAATATAAATATCACATCCATAAGGAAGGATGATTTTGAAGATTTTATATTGCAAAATCACTATTACATAATTTGAATAAGAATGAGTGAGAGATGGAACACTGCGTGAGGATTTACCTTTTAGTTTTGGAGCCCACAATATCTAATACCAGATACCAAAGTAATGGAATATTTTCTAACAAGGTATTGCCAAAAATTCTATGGGCTTGAGTGATCTAGGTGGATATCGGTGGCCACCCACCTTTTCCAACTGGCTCAAATTAGTTTTATGACAATTTTGGCAATTTACTATTTTTAGCAGTTTTAACTTCCAGGGCCATTTTGAGGGCCTAAATGAAAGATTTTTGAGATCAATATTCTCAATGATAGCCAAAGGAATGATTGATCCTCCAAAATGAATCTTCTTGATGATACCTTTCTAACCAGCTATCATACACCTAAAACGGAGATAGTATGCAAAAGTTACGACTCAGGGAAGTTGATGTACTAACTTACCCAGACAGGGCCCACATGACTTTTGGCGCTTCATCTCCTAAGGTTAGGTATTTGGATGTATAGGGTTTTTGGAATTCCTTTTTATTGTAAAAAGGCATTCAGAGCCTCATTGTAATGATGTTCTTGAAAATGAGCACAACCATCACATCTCTTCTCAGAGATAAGCTGCCACCATTCCAGCAAGCTTGTTTCCGTTGCATTTTACAGTTTCAACTTATTTCCTTATTGAATAGAAAACAAATTTTATTGGATCTTTGTTATTTTGTGTTAATCAGATATTAATAATATGTAGTCATTTCTTTCTACTCATAAAATCCGGATCAGTGGTATCAGAGCGGTCTTCTCCTTGTCATCTTAATGGATGACCCCAACGAGGTCAGAGTACAAAGAGTTGGGTCTCGAGCTTATTTCTCTTGAGGAAAAATGATCTCGCACGCCCAAGCGACCTCTCATGGTAGGAGAAAATAAAGATGATGGGATATGAGATCCTTTTAAACTGTTCATTGAGGAAGCCCTCATGCAACAAAGGAACAAGATGATGGATAGTTTTGCACAAATCCTTTAGCGGCTACCAACATGTGACACATCTTCTTCGAGCGGAGGCGCCACCCCCTTCAAGGTAAAAATAAACTTTGATATTCCTATATTTGAAGGTCAGATAGACACAGATGCTGTAGACAAGTGGTTAAATCTACTAGAAGGGTAATTTTCTATCCATAACTTTTCAAATAGAGAAAATATTACTTTTGCGCTCCTCAAAGTTGTTGCCCATGTCAAACATTGGTGGGAAACTTTCTGTGAGAAAAAGGAAATAGAGGAACCCTCATTATTTACAGTCATGACCACCTGGGAATCCTTCAAGGATTCTATTAAGGAGAAATACTACCCTGTCAGAAGTTATGACAACTTGTATACCAAATGGACCACACTGCGGCAAGAAAGAGACCAAGCAATGCCATATTTCAAAAATATATTTCATACCTTGTGCACCAAGATGAGTATCAAATATTCAGAGAGACATATGGTGCTCAAGTATGGTAACGCTCTTCATAGATACATCCAGACTGAAATGAAATTTTTGGACATCTCATCCTTGGGCACGAACTACCAATATGCCGTCAAAATCGAGCAGAAGTTCAAACAAAAGACACGACAATTTGGGCCTGGGAACCCCTCACAACAAAATCCAGGAAAGAGGGGCCCCAACCCACAGAACAAAGGATAAAGAAAATATGGACAGTATCAGGACAACCAGTCCAAGCCACAAGAAAAGAAGGACACTAGAAATACAAATAAAGATATTGGGAAGTGGTTCGACTTCCATAAGAGCCCTTGGCATAACACTATTGACTATCGCTCAAAGAAGTCACTGGTGGCCGAAGTGAAAGCCTCTGAATTAGATGTGGGTTCAGACTCTAATCTAGAACCTAAAAGGGGAAGGCATATCATTGTTGTAGAACCCAATGCCATTGTTTCTACCACCAAGATCCATCCTGGTGAACCAGATGATCCAGAAGAAGGAGAACGCCTCTTCCATTCATAGATGTGGGTAAAAGGCACCCGTTGCACTTCATTGTGGATAGCGGTAGCCAGAAGAACCTCATCTTAGTAGAGTTCATCAAGAGGCTGGCCCTACCGAAAACAGTGCACCCACAACCCTACACCATTGGATGGCTCCATCAAGGAAGCAATCTCTGCATCAGTTAATAGTGCCGACTATCGTATGGCATCAAGCCCTTCAAAGATGAGGTATTGTGTGATGTTGCTCCTCTCGAAGTTTGTGATGTTCTTTTGGGCCAACCTTATTTATGGAAACTTCATGCTGTATATGAGTCAAGGCCTTTTAGTTTTATTACTACTTTGAACAGGAAATTGTATAGGATACCTAAGGCACTCCCACCTAGTGTTATTTCCTTGATCTCTGCTAAGAAATGCAAGAAGGTCATCTCTTAGATGGGGAAGTTTGTCTTCTTCATGATTCTCTCTTAGAATAAGAGAAATATCAAAACCACATCCAGGGTCTCTTCGGTCAACCTCTCCACACAACAGAAGAAAGTACATAAGGTCATGGAAGAATACTTAGATATCTTATCCTCACCTATCAGGGTACCTCTACACTTCCAGGTCAAGAACCCCATCGATCTGACCCCCGACGCATCGCTTCCCAATGGGCCAGTCTATCACCGCTCTCTATTAGAGAATGAGGACATCAAGAGACAGATATAATAACTGCTCCACAAGGGGCACATCCTTCCCAGCTCATCACCTTGCGGGAGACCAATCATGTTGGTAGAGAAGAAAGATGGAACTTGGTGACTCTACATTGATTATCGGGCTCTGAATAAAATCACAGTCAGAAACCAGTACCAGATTCCCTGAATCGATGACCTCCTGGATAAACTCATGGGGGCCAAATACTTTAGTAATATTGATTTGAAGTCTGGCTACCACCAGGTCCCGATAGAATAAACAGATGTATGGAAAATAACCTTCAACTCAAAGGAAGGCCTTTTTGAATGGTTGGTCATGCCCTTTGGTTTGACAAATGCTCCAGCCACTTTCATGAGGATGATGGACGATATCCTACGACCATTCACCAATACTTTTGTAGTGGTGTATCTGGGTGACATTCTCATTTATAGCAAGACTTGGGCCGAACACTTGTAGCATATTCAACTGGTTCTGCACACCCTGCGACAACACAAGCTATATGCCAACTTGGTAAACTTCTCCTTCGGCATGGACAAGGTCCATTACTTGGGCTACATAATTGATCAGCATGGTGTACATGTGGATCTAGCCAATATCCAAGTCATTCATGACTGGACAGCCCCAACCACACTCATTGAGCTTCAGAGCTTCTTGGGCCTTGCCAATTTCTATCACAAGTTTGTGTTGGGATTCTCCCATATTGCATGGGCCCTCAGCCAAGTAACCAGGGGTGGTGAGAAGGATAAATTTGCATGGGGCCGGTCCCAACAACAAGCATTCGACGATTTGAAGCAACGCTTGTGCTCAACCCAAATAATTTCACTACCATACCTACAACATCCCTTTGAGATCAAGACAAATGCTTCAGACTATGGGGTGGGTTCCATTCTCACTCAGCACTTCCACCTCGTGGCCTATCATAGTGAGACACTACTGGATGTTTTCTGTAAGTACCCTACTTATGACAAATAAATGTACTCCAATGTGAAATACTATTGCTAGTGGAGACATTACATTCTTGGGAAGGATATAGTCATCCACACTGATCATAAGCCATTGCAGTTCATGCAGACAAAAGGAAAATTACAGAATGATCGCCATCAAAAGTGGTCCACATACTTGTAGCAATTCCACCTCAACATCAAGTATAAAAAAAGAATCACTAATCACATTGTTGATTGCCTCAGCAAACTCCTAGTCACGACACTCACCACAGTGCCAGAATCTTACGACCATGAGACCTCTAGATGGCCCCAACTCTATGAGACAGAGCCAGACTTCTCCACCACCTACCAAATGTTGGGTGAAAACATAGTTGTCGATAATTTCCATCTTCAGGATGGGTTGTTGTGTCGTTTGGGATATATCTATGTTCCATCAAGAGAGCGAGCGAAGCTGATCTGGGAAGCCCACTACATTCGGGTGGAAAGACACTTCAGAGTCAAAAAGTCAATGGCAATGCTACATAAACATTTCTACTGGTCGAAACTTCAACAGGAGGTCAGCAAGTATATCAGGTTCTACACTGCCTGTGCTATTTCCAAACCTACCACTAAGAAATAGGTCTTGTACACCCCTCTTCCTACTCTTGACAGACCATGGGAATCCATCTCAATGGACTACATGTCGGGCCTCCTGTCCACCAAGTGGGGAAATGACTATGTTTTTGTGGTTGTTGATCGCTTTTCTAAGATGGTGATTCTGGTTTCCTAGAAGAAGAACATAACAACAGAGGCCACTGCCAAGATCTTATTTGAATGATTCTGGGTACATTTTGGAATCCCACAAACCATTGTCTCAGATCAGGACAGTCGATTCTTAGCACATTTTGGTCAAGCCTCTGGTCACTACTGGACATCAAGCTCACCAAATCCACGAACTTCAACCCCAAGATAGATAGCCAAACCAAAGTTATAAATTGAATGATTTTTCGTATCCTTCACATGTATAATTCAAAGAACCCTTGCACATGGGATGAGAGCCTTCCCTATGTGCAACATAGCTACAACCGAGCCCTGCATAGCTCAATCGGCCACAACCCCTTTCAGGTGGGGTTGGGATTCCAACCATTGGGTCCCATAGATGTTTCACTTCCCCTTGTGGTCACCTCAATCGAGTCATATCCTGCTCCAACTGAAGCTGACAAAGCCACCTAGTTCATTGAGTGGATCCATCACATCCACCAACCGGTTCAGGATATCCTACAAAAGTCCAATGACAAGTACAAGCCTAGATCACCGAGGGCCCAATTTCTTGATACCCGTTAGGCCAGCTCAGAATCCACATCAATAGTTGTATCATAACCATTAAGAGTCAATGTCCTCCCCCACATAAGAATCCAAGACATTAGGAAGAGCCATGTGGAAGCCACCTCATTTTCCATTCACCATGGTGGTCGGAGCACATAGTTGTTGATACTAAGAGGGGGGTGAATTAGTATCAAGTAAAATTTAAAACCTTTTTCAACTTATAATTAAACCATTCAATTATATTCAATGAGAAATGAACAATAGTATAAGAGTTACACCAATACACCACAATATACCATGCACAATATATGAGAAATAATCAATACTTTTTGTTCAAGGGAAGTAATGACTTCCAAAGGTAGCTACAGCTTCCAAATGTAAAGGGAGTGATAAAAATACAAGAGGAATATACAATCCTCCAATATCAAGAGATATCTGAACTCTCTATCCTTGCCCCTTCCTTCCACCCAAGCATATATGAGAGATAATAAAACTTTATTCAATTCTGGTCTGTTCCGAAGACCCGACTTGTACAGCATGCCCCGCGCTCAATATTTAACATCTGATTCTGAATCTCTCACACAAGAAACTAAAGTCCGTAATCTTTCCAATGGAAGTGGTCCCACTTCATTTGGAGTCTGTATGAAGAAGTTATGACTGTTTTACCCGAAACACCTGTTTTTTGACTAGTTTCAGGACTGGTCACAAACCCTATATTCCACAGAGTATATATCCATAATTATAGCGAATCAAGATCTTAACTTTTTACCAGAGGTACCTTGATATGTCGTCTCACTACCATAGCGATTTCACCATCTGAATCGTTCTAGAAAAAAAGTTATGGCAAAAATGGTAAGATGACCTGAAAATAACATACCTTAGAACACATCTCCAAAAGACTTCAT
>ML795559.1:254240-287475 GCA_009831015.1 Picea engelmannii
GTATCTTCATTTTCATTTTCCTTCATTTCCAAATAACTTCATCAATCTTCTGGTCCAAAACCCATGACTAGGGTTGACATCAATGACAACAACCAATCTTCCAACAATAGTAGCATGGTTCTAGTACTAGATATTGAGAGATTGGAATAGAGTGCATGGAGTTGAATTTATTGTGGCCCAGGGGGTGATACCTCAGTGGCCCAATGCCCCAATGATCCAATATCAAAGTATCATATGCTGAAAGAATGAAGTGTGTTCACAGTGCCAAATTTTCGAGGGCTCGATACCCAATATGATAACTCATAGGTCACATCAACATCCATATCAATGCCACGTTAGAACAACATATGAAACCAGGACAGTGCCACATGTCAAGTGATGAGTCATCATGGCATACAAACAAGAGATGGTGGAAGTGATGACATCATGACCATGACAATGAGACATCAATGCTACGACAGATGCCATGTTGTCTAGTACATGTGGAAAGAAATACATGTAGAAGACCATGTTAGCAATATTTCATATCAGATACGAGAAGAATGGAGGAGCATGGTTTTTTTTAATTTCTAGGGGCATGATATCACAGTGGCCTGGTGTCCCGACAGTGGGGTCCATGATATTGACATATCTAATATCGAGATATTGGGATAAAGCAGAGTGTAAGCATAGTGAAAGTCTCGAGGGCCCGGTGAACCAATACATGATGGGCCAACTCAGATGCCACATTAGCAGATCCATGTAGAGGCCATGACACCTTCCATGTCAGCGCAAAGAAAAAAAACACATCACCTATCACATGCACACGATAGTCCACATGGAGATCACGTGTATATTGTTGGCATAGGGGAAAACCCAGGGTTCAATTCTACAACATTGCACCAATAAAACCCTAACTACCAACCCTTTTGGAAACACCTGCGAAGTAGATGAAGTCTCACCCAATTTAGAGGTAAGGGTGGTTGTAGGAATAAGGTGTCTGCAACCTTAGCTGGGACATAGATCTATGATTATAATACTTAATAGAGCACTTAGCACAGTTAGTTCATCTCTGTTTAACCAATATCTACTCTGCAAAGAAAACAAAGCATCGCAACATTCACCATGATCTAAAGTATTTAAGCACTTAGCATATATAAATGGATCAGATCTAGCAGATTCAAGCACTATGCACATTCACCTATATAAGATCTAGCATCCAGATTCATCATAATCACAAAGAAAAAACATATCTATCTATCTATCTATATCAATCACTTATCAAATAACACATAAATACATCATAACATCTCATAGAACCAACTCTTCTTCTTTATTATCTTCAATCAATAATCTCCATGCACAGAGCCACAAAACCCTACTCCACATAGGACAAGAGATCTCTGCGCACCTCTTTAGATCCTCCTTCCCTGAGCTAGGTCTAGCACAAAGCCTTTCACAGTCTGTTACAACCACTTGCACTTAGCTCCATAGTTTCTCACAATATGCACAAATCATCTACAAATCATGCTTGCACTTAACACTTATCTTATCGATATTACATCACATAGATTCCTATTTCCCTCTCCATACATTGCCTAGACATCTATTTATACTTTACAAAATAGGCCTAAACATGGGTAAACCCATGGGTTGACATCCCATTCCCATTACATATTCCCAAATCCCAAAAAGGACCCAAAAAGGGGATGAGATCACGCGATCTCTACTTCATCTTGTGCTCTGTCTTCGACAGGCTGTCGAATTCCCAAAATAGGTCAAAGTTGACTAACGATATCCCCAAAATTTGTTCAAGGGCCAACATGCCCCCAACACTCACTTGTGACTCATCCCGAGTCACTCTGGTCTGACTAGTTCTGCTTCGAACACCTCGAGCTTGGCTCACGCTACTTCGACTTGTTGTTGTGATATGGCCTCCTGTTCAACGAACTCTTGGATGACTGCATCGTTGATACGTCCTTCTTGACGTTGTTCAACTGTAGTGACAACCTACTCCATGTCTTCTCCTTGGCCTTCTACCTCTGTAAACAATTGATAGGCCTTATCTTGTATGGGTTGGAGCCTATGAGTTACTTCCATAAATATATTCTGGTTAGTATGGATTTGTTGCTGTGCAGTGCACTTTTCTTGGGAGCATTTCATTCTTTCCACAGCTAAAAGGGACTTTAGCTATGCCTATATCTTTTCGGCTTGATACTTTTCCTCTTGGAGCTGTGACTCTAGTGCCTTCAATTCTGGGTTCTCCATGAGTTGTTCATAGGTCTGGGCACTGTGATCGGTAAGTTTCTTGCATTCCAGGGTAATATCCTTTAGCCTTTCAACTGCGCTCCGGGTGGTTGCTTCTCTTTGGTATCTTACATATTGTGGGGTCTCAGGTATAGTGCGTAGCTCCAAATCTGCTATGTGTTGCTGTAGCTGCTAGATGGCTTCCGTGAGCTGGTTCACCTGCTGTGTAACTCGGTCTTTTGCCTTGATTTCTAAGACTTTCACAGAGTGAAGTGCTCTCTTGACCACTTATTTTACTTCAAGTTGCTCCGTGAGCAACTGTTCCTTTTCTTGTTGTAGCTGTGTATTTTCTTCATCAAACTTTGCTTGGAGAGCAATTTTTTCCTGTTTTGAAACACTTCATTTCTCTATGATTACTCCTTGTACTTGTGTCAAAGCATGGGTGGCTTGCTGTATTTCTTCCTGTGCTTGTCGAAGGAGAGCTTAGACTGTATCGACTAGGCATTGGAGTTGAGCTAGTTCATCTCCCAATTTTGGTTCTCCCGACATAGTGGAGACTGCGCGACTGGACTGTAGGGCCTGCTGTACCCCTCAGAGTTCAGTCTCAATTCGATCATACATCTCTTCTTGCTTTGCTTCTTGTTTCTCTGCTATTTCCAATGAAGCATATTTTAGGGCTCCTATGAGGAAGTCGAAGTCATTGGAGGTGAGGACAGTCTGCATCTTGGTCATAGTGGCCTTCGATTTATTTCGGGAGGAAGGTTTCATAGGTGAACCTTCCTCTTCTTCAAGGGGTGAACCTCATATCCTTTCTTTTGTTCAACTTCTTTGTCATTCAACTCTTCTCCATCACCTCCTTGCTCTGGTGATATGGAAGTAGTCTTTACGGATGCACTATCTATCTCTTGGACCTCTTCGGTCTTCTTTGTTATGCTAGGTTTGGGCATATCCTGCGTAGTTTCTAGGCTATTGATGTCATATATCTCTACAGGGTATGCTGGAATAAGGAGGTCCACCGACCAGTCCTTAGTGATCTCCTCCAAGTCCTCCCTCGTTAGCTTGTAGTAGGACTGAAGCTGTTGCTTCTGTTCGTTGGCGCACGTTGTGATGTAAATAAAATTCCAGTCTGCGCTAAACTTCATCAAAGGCTGGAACTAGTGTAGAGTGTTCAGAGTTATGCAAGGATCAGACTGTTTGGATATCTTCAGTTGATTGTAGTAGGTATGGAAAACAACATTTGACTGCCACTATTTATTCATGTCGCTTGAGTACCATAGTGTATTGAACTTCGTGGCCAGTGGTTCAAAGGCTCAATGTCCAGGAAGGTCATACCTTCTGGAATCTCCCAGGAAATAAAATATGTAAGGATCAAGAGCCACCTAAAATGAAATTCATATCCTTAATATTGTGCTTCTCTGCAGTCGAGTTCCAACTGGTTCACCAGGTACTTCGCCCAGTTCATCTGAAGGCCTTCTACACACTTCCCTGCGAGGTTGAATATAAAACTGATGACTTGGGTAGGGTGGTTATTTCTTACTAACTTCCCTGCAATCAATTGACAAGAGAGGCACACTGCGCCACTCTGGATAGAACCTACCTTGTAGCCTCACGTACCCTTCTCGACATCGCCATAAGTGTCCTTGACCTTTTTTACTAGAGCGCGATCCATGGATTTTTCTGGGTAAAATTCCCGTGGATCAGGTCCTTTCATACTCAAGCCCATGATATGATTGATCAATGTCGGATCAACTATTATACGATGGTTTATCCACAAATAACCTCCATCGTAACAAGATAGTAGCAAATTGACACATGCTTTCACCTCTTGGTGTCATCCGAAGTGGGGAATCTTCATGATGTTCAACAGGGTCCACTACGCGAGGTTCATAGTCCACAACTGGGGTATTATCTTTGAATTCTTCCCCTTAGTTATGGTCAAGTACTTATGTGGATTGAGCATGTTATAGAATTTGCGATCTCCAAGGTTGAAGTCGCTAAACTTCAACGCTACAATCTTGTCTTGGTCTGCTTGAACTGCCTGTATCCCCTTCAAGAGGTACGCCGTAACCAAGGTGTATTTGAAATCTCTGGGCACACTGTCTTGATTTACTACACCTCTCAGAGGTGAAATATAGGCGGGTAATATACTCAGGATCAATTTGTCATTTGCTAGATCATCCCTGTGCTTGGTTCACTTTTCATCTAAAGGTTGGGATAGCCCGACTCCGCGAGTAGTAGACGGAGAGGCTAGAAGTCCTCTCATTGATGATGCTTGTATACCTATAGACATCGACATGACTCTTTCAATCATGAGGTCGATCATAACATCTTCAACAACTTTCTCGACAACGCTCAACTCGGCCGACATACACACTCGAGGTTGGAAATATTCAGTTTCGAAAGGTAACTTAGACACAGTAATAGGATAGAGGGAAATAACGCAATGATCACTATGTAAAATCAACAAGTCTATGAGATAAAATTCATGATTGGAAAAAGTGTTCTTGGTGCAGGGCATTACGGGATAAATAGGTAAGTCAACAACAGGTCGCTTGCAATGGGTATGAATCCTTCATTAACTCTGTTCTGTTTGTTATGGTGCGGTACCAACGGTCGGATGGTGAGATGTCTGTCCATAAATGTATTTCTACCCATTCAGAGCATTGTTATAATGGTTATAATATCCCCAACGACTATATTTCTTCGTCATGGAGAATTTCCATGTGTCACTATTTTGATATCTTGACAAAGCTCCAATTTTGCAAATTTTCCTTCTGCGAGGTTCCCTCTAGAACCTTCTGCAACTTTCTGATCTTAGCTCTCTTCTTACTTAGATTTCTAACCTTCTTCCCAGTGAGCTTCATCTCAACATGCCTTTTTCCATTCTGATCTGTATCTTGTTTTGGCATAGTTACTTCGCGTTGTTGAGATTCTTTCCTAAGATTCGAGGGTGATCCTTATTCTTTATCTGGAACAATATCTTGTGGGTGTTCTGTTGTTCTTTCAACTTCTACATCTGGTTCTATTGGCCCTTGACCAAGTTTTGAGGATAATTTGGTCATATTTGACCATTTTTGGGACTTCGATAGCTTGTCAAAGATGGAGCGCAACGCAAAGAGGAAATCATGGAAGCTAGACCCCTTTTTTGGTCCTTTTAGGGTTTTGGGTTAATCTAATGGGGAAGGGATGTCGGCCTGTTGGTTCACCCCTGCTTAGGCCCACTTTTGTAATTTATAAATAGATAGGCAATGTAAGAAATAGTAGAAGTTGTTGCTTAGTGCACTTGGTGATTTCTTAGTGCAAGTTGGCTAAAGTGCTAAGAGTTGGATCTGTGTGATCAAGTATTGTAAGGCTTTGTTCATTTTGTGTAAGACTTGCAGAGCTAAGTGCAAGTCCCTGTGAGAGACTGTAGAAGGTATTGTGTTGTAAGGAAAGGAAGAAGGATCTAGCGAGCTACGCAAATATTCTATCTTGTGTGCATTAAGGTTTGGAGGCTTTGTTCTGTAACCGATTGAAGACATTAATAAAGAATAAGACTTTGTGGATGTAGCCCTGGGGTGGTGGTGAACCACGGTAAATCTGTGTGTTGTTATCTATGCCTCGACTTGATGTGCTTGTCTCTTCCTTTTCTAAGTGCTTTGATGTGTTTAGATAGATATATTTATGATTTGTTCTTATGAGATATGAATGAATGTTAGCTCTGATATGTATGAATATGCTTAGTGCTGATCTACAGGATCTGATCTATTTACTATTACTAAGTGATGAAAGATCTTAGATCTAAGTAAATCTTGCAATGCTCTATGCTATCTATGAAGTATAATAAGACTGAATATTGATGAACATTAATTGCTAAGTTCTCTGTTAATTTTTAGAATCATAGGTTTGTGTCCCAGCTAAGGTTGCAGAAATTTGAGTCCTACAACAACCCCTGCCTCTACCTCAGGTGAGACTTCATTTACTTCACAGGTGTTTCTGAAAGGGCCGATAGTTAGGGTTTTGTTGGTGCGTTGTAGCGTTGAACCCTGGGTATGCCTAAGTGTTGGGGACCTATTGTCCCTTGACCAAGTTTTGAGGAACACTTGGTCATATTTGACCCTTTTTTGGACTTTGACATCTTGTCCAAGATGGAACGCAACGCGAAGCAGAAATTGTGGAAGCTAGACCCCTTTTTGGGTCCTTTTAGGGTTTTGGGTTAATGTAATGGGGAAGGTATGTTGGCCCGTGGGTTCACCCATGCTTAGACTCACTTTTGTAATGTATAAATAGATAGGCAATGCAAGAAATAGTAGAAGTTGTTTCTTAGTGCACTCGGTGATTACTTAGTGCAGGTTGGCTAACGTGCTAAGAGTTGTATTTGTGTGATCAAGTATTGTAAGGCTTTGTGAATTTTGTGTAAGACTTACAGAGTTGAGTGAAAGTCCTTGTGAGAGACTGTAGAAGGATTTGTGTTGTAAGGCAAGGAAGAAAGATCTAGCGAGTTGCGTAGATCTTTTGTCCTGTGCATAGTAAGGTTTGGAGGCTTTGTGCTGTAATTGATTGAAGACATTAATAAAGAAGAAGACTTTGTGGGCGTAGTCCTAGGGTGGGGGTGAACCACGATAAATCTGTGTGTTGTGCTCTGTGCCTTGACTTGATGTGCTTGTCTCTTCCTTTGCTAAGTGATTTGATGTGTTTAGATAGATATATTTATGCTTTGTGCTTATGAGCTATGAATGAATGTTATCTCTGATATGTATGAATATGCTTGGTGCTGATCTACAGGATCTAATCTGTTTACTGTTACTAAGTGATGAAAGATCTTAGATCTAAGTAAATGTTGTGATGCTCTGTGCTATCTACGAAGTATAATAAGACTAAACATTAATGAAGATTAAGTGCTAAGTGCTTTGTTAAGTGTTAGAATCACAGGTCTGTGTCCCAGCTAAGGTTGTAGACATCTGAGTCCTGTAACCACCCCTTCCTCTACCTCGGGTGAGACTTCATATGCATCACAGGTGTTGCCGAAAGGGCTAGTAGTTAGGGTTTTTTTGGTGCATTGTTGTAGCATTGAACCCCGGGTCTGCCCCTGTGCCAATAGGTTCTCTGGTGATAAATAGTTTTGATATGTTCTTATGTTCTTCAATCAAGTGTGCGATCCTTCTAGTCATGAATTATTTTAACTCTTGCTTCTTATGCTCTAAAACTTCCTCTTATTCTTTCCTTCTGGCCTGATCTCTTTCAATCCAAGGTTTTCCTAATACCATGGTAAATGGGGCACTGTTCTCAATAAATCTAATAATCTCAAAATATTCCTTTGTCTAAGTTCATTTGGCATTCATAGGTATCCGGGTGAGCTTTCCACATAGGTTTAGCATATTTCCTTTGAATAATCATATTCCTCCTAATGAATGAATCATAACATGCCTCCATATAGCTTCCCAAGTTCTCTCTATCATAATATTCACTTGTGTTTCCTCATCTATAACATAGTCAATGTTGAAGTCTCCTATTCTTGCTTCAATGCATTCCTTTTCTTTGAAGATATCTGATAATTTGACATTTCGGTGGTCATTCGGGTTTTCTTTCATCTGTAGCAATACTTTCTCTGATTCTTTCTGGGATTCTGTCATAATCTTAGTTTCTGGATCCGCCTTAGGGTTTTCTTGTCTTATGTTCATTTCTTAAAACTTAGCAATCATTCTAGGGAAATCCAATACTTCATGGTTCATAGCTTTACAAAAAAGACAACTAGGTCTTCTCCAAGGGCATTCCTTAGCAATATGTCCCAGTTTTCTGCAAATGTAATAGAGGGTTAAGCCTCTCTTTATTTTAAATGATCCTCAACCTTTCCTGTACTGCACGCTAGGATCATGGTAGCTAACCTGCAAGAATTTCTCTATAGGGTCCTGCATACACTTATTAGTCCAAATATTATTTCTATGCATAGGTATAACATATTTTTCACTATTCTTTTTATCTCTACTCATATTAAATCTTCTTTCATCTATTAATATCCTAGTTTTCAAGCTATGATAGAATCTATCAAACATACCTAGATCCAAACTGTTGAAACAAAAATTTCCACTTATCTTACTTCTACAGAGCACAAAGTTTTCAGATCTAGAACTTTTCAATATTCTTACCTTTATCAGAGAATATAGCTTTTAGATCTTACCTCTTTTAATCAAAATTTCTCACTTTTACCTTTCTCAGAGCAAAAAGCTTTTAGATCTTACCTATTTTCTTCAGATCAACCTTTTTTTCCTTAGCACAGAGCTTGTCAAACTAAGTAGAGTGTTGTGCACTAGAGAAACAGATCTACGCTCAGAGCTCTCACAATTTTAGATCAGATATTTGCAGAGAGGTTCATCTTCCTCAGTTCCCATTAATAAAAGTTTTAGGTCCTGGAAAAAGAACCATTTGTTGGCACAGGGGCAGACCCAGGGTTCAACGCTACAACATCGCACCAACAAAACCCTAACTACCAGGCCTTTCGACAACACCTACGAAGCAGATGAAGTCTCATCCGAGGTAGTGGAAGGGGTGGTAGCAGGACTCAGGTGTCTAAAAACTTAGCTAGGACATAGATCTGTGATTATAATACTTAATAGAGCACTTAGCATTGTTATTTCATCATTTTTTAACCAGTATCTACTTCGCAGAGAAAACAAAGCATCGCAACATTCACTCTGATCTAAAGTATTTAAGCACTTAGCATATATAAATGGATCAGATCTAGCAGATTCAAGAACTAAGAACATTCACCTATATCAGATCTAACATCTAGATTCATCATAAGCACAAAGCACAAACATATCTATCTATCTATCTATCTATATCAAGCACTTAGAAAATAACACATAAATACATAAGAAGATTGCACAGAGCAGAATAACACAGTATTTACATGGTTCAACCCCACCCTAGGGCTACGTCCACCAACTCTTCTTCTTTATTATCTTTAATCAGTCATCTCCATGTAGAGAGCCACAAAAAACCTACTCCACATAGGACATGAGATCTGTGTGCACCTCACCATATCCTCCTTCCCTGAGCTAGGTCTAGCACAAAGCCTTTCACAGTTTGTTACAACCACTTGAACTTAGCTCCACAGTTTCTCACAATATGCATAGAGCATATACAATTCATACTTGCACTTAACACTTAGCTTATCGATATTACATCATATAGATGCCTATTCCCCTCTCCTTACATTTCCTAGACATCTATTTATACTTTACAAAATAGGCCTAAACATGGGTAAACCCATGGTCCGACATCCCATTCCCATTACATATTCCCAAATCCCAAAAAGGAGCCAAAAAGGGGTCAATATCCCGTGATCTCTTCTTCGTCTTGCACTCTGTCTTGGTCAGGCTATCGAAGTCCCAAAATAGGTCAAACTTGACCAAGGATCTCACCAAAACTTGGTCAAGGGCCAACATATATCGACAAATAAGATATCGTAGGATTAAAGGAGTAGCGCTTTGATGAAATATCAGGTGATCAGGGGGATGATACCTGTAGATTTTAACCTTGTACAATATTTTACTACAAACATATTTTCTATAAAAGAATAGAAAATATACAATGGAAAATACACACATTAAACAGAGATTTTTCCGTTGGAAACCCAAACCGGGAAAACCAACATATTCTATATTCATTCATATTGATACATTGTTTACAATAAAATATAAATATAGGAGCCAACGACATCCAAAAACCTAACCCAATGACCTTGATTAGTCAACAACCCTAATTCCTTAATCGAAAATAGAAAACCATCGACAAAAACCATGTGCTGAAAAACCACCCAACAATGGACACTAAAATTGAGGTGATACAAAAAACGAGGAACAAATGTGACATGTTTCCTGAGGTAAATTGTTATTTGTTTTCTCGGGGCACTTCCCTTGAACCTCGGCCAGGGGGGATATCGCCCCTCTGCAATCCCCCAATGGGGGGCATAGCACATGCTCCTCAAACTACCTAGCGCAACATAGCGGGCACTACAATGAGTCATGCAAATAATATAACACATACCCAACATTCTCCCAGTTGTTGTTTTCTTTAATTATAGGGGGTTATAGGGTTACATAGTTAAGAATTTAGTGCGACAATGCCCATGGATCCTCTACACCAAGAGAACTTCTCAGTGCTCACATATTTTTTTAATGAATATGCAACATTCTTCAAAGTGTCCACCTTCATCAACAACACTTTCTTTTCTTCAACCATGTCTCTCACAAAGTGATAATGAATATCAATATTCTTTTTCTTTGAATGATAAGCAGGGTTCTTCGCTAGAAAAATTGCACTCTAACTGTCGCAATCTATCCTTACAACTTTTTGTACCAACCCAATACTGGAACACAATATTTGTGACCGTATTGTTTCCTTTATTGCATGAGTGGATGCCATGTATTCAACTTCTGTAGTTGAAAGTGCCACTACAACCTCTCTTTTTATCATCCAACTAATTGCCCCTCCAAACAGGTTAAACATGTACCCACTTGTATATCTCTTATGATCCAGATCTCCACCCTAGTCTGCATCCACAAAGCCATGTATGTCCAATACTCTATCCAATCCTGGTCTTCCTTGGTATAACAATCCATACCTAGTACTGCCACGCAAATACCTGAAAACCCTTTTTACTGTTGTCCAATGATCTTTCCCTGGTTTTGACATATACCTGCTCAAAACTCCCACTGCATGTGCAATGTCCATTCTAGTATAGAGCATTGCATACATCAAACTTCCAATTGCACTCGCATATGGATTATGAGACATGTCCTCCTCCTCTTCTTGCGTCTTGGGACACTAATCCACAGATAAATTTACACCAACATGAATAGGGACCTTGACCAATTTACATTCTTGAATATTAAACCTCTGCAATATTGTCTCAACATATTTTCTCTGATTTAACCAGAGTTTCCTCCTTTTATGATCTCTTTTAATTTCCATTCCCAAAATGAATTTTGAAGCACCGAGATCCTTCATGTCAAATTTAGAATACAACTGAGTTTTCACATTCTGGATAATCCCTTTGTTGTTTCTTATCAACAACATGTCATCCACATACAATAACAAATAAATCAAATGGTCACCAATTAATTTAAAATACACACAATGATCCTCTTTGCTTCTTGTGAAGCTATGTCCCAGCATATAAGTATCAAAATTTTGATACCACATCATTGGTGATTGTTTTAAACCATACATGGAATTTATCAGCTTGCATACCAACTCCTTCTTTCCCTTCACAACAAAGTCTTTTGGCTACTTCATATAGATTTCTTCTTCCAGATCCCCATGTAGGAATGTTGTCTTCACATTCATCTGTTCTACTTCATGTTGGCACAGGGGTAGATCCAAGGTTCAACGCTACACCATCACACCAACAAATTCCTAACTACCAGCCCTTTCAGCAACACCTGTGAAGCAGATGAAGTCTCACCCGAGGTAGAGGTAGGGTGGTTGCAAGACTCAGGTGTCTGCAACCTTAGCTAGGACACATATTTATGATTTTAATACTTAATAAAGAACTTAGCATCGTCAGTTACTCAATATGCAATCAACATCTACTTCACTAATAAAGCAGGTCTTCACAACATTCACACTGATATAACATACTTAAGCACTTATCATAAACAGAGAGGTAGATTTGGTGGATCAAGCACTAAGAACATTCATATGGATCAGATCTAAAATTATCACATGTCATTAGCACTAAGCATAAGTAGATTTATCTAATCATCTCAAAGCACTTAGCAAAAGAAGACATAAGCATATTAAGACAAGCACAAAGCAAGACAACATAGTGTGTACGTGGTTCACCCTCACCCTGGGGCTACGTCCACCCACTCTTATTCTTTATTATCTTCATTCAATAGGTTACAAGCGAAAATCCATCAAAACCCTTACTCCACACATGACAGAAGATCTGCATAGCTCGCTAGATCCTTCTTCCTTGCGTTACAACAATAATCCCTCCATAATCAGCTACAAGGACCTGCACTTAGCTCTACAAGTCTCTTACAGTCATGTAATAATCACTTACATACTCTACTCGCACTTAGAATACATTCACATCACACAGATGCAATATTACACTACTTCTTACATTGCCTAGCCTTCTATTTATACATACAAAATAGGCCTAAACATGGGTAAACCCATGGGTTGACATCCCATTCCCATTACATATTCCCCAAAACCCAAAAAGGGTCCAAAAGTGGGTCAAGATCCCATCATCTTTTCTTTGTATTGCGCTCCTCCTTCAATAGGCTATCGAAGTCCCAAAATAGGTCAATATGACCAACAATCTCCCAAAACTTGGTCAAGGGCCAACAGGCCCCCAACACTCACCTGTGACTCATCCCGAGTCACTCTGGTCTGATCAGTTCTTCTTTGAATGCCTCAAGATTGGCTCTATATGCTTCGACTTGATGTTTTTCTATGGTCTCTTTCTCAGTGAACTCTTGGATCACTGTGTCATTCATGGGCCCTTCTAGGTGTTGTTCTGCTGAGATGAAAACCTGTTCTAGCTCTACTCCTCGGATTTCAACCTTTTTGAATAATTGGCATGCCTTATCTTGTACTGGTTGAAGCCGTTGAGTAACTTCCATCACTCTACTTTGAATCTTATGGATATTTTTTTGGGTGGTGCGCTTTTCCTGAGACCGCTTCATTCTTTCCACGGCCGATAAGGACTTTACCTACACCTATAGTGTGTCTATGTGCTTCTTTTCTTCCTTGAGCTATGACTCTAATTCTTGTAACTCTGGATTCTTGGTGAGGTTCTCATATGTTTGGGTGTTGCGGTTACTCAACTGCTTGCACTCCAAGGAAAGATATTTTAGTCTGTCAACTGCACTGTGGGAAGTTGCTTCCCTTTGGTCTCTTACATCTTGAGGGGTCTCAGGCATAGTGCGAAGATCCAAGTCTGCTATGTGCTACTAGATTACTTCTTCAAGTTGTGACACCTTCTTTGGAACTCGCTCTTTAGTCTTTACTTCTATGACTGTCACGGAGAGAAGTGCTCTGTGAACCATTTCCTTTACTTCGATTTTCTCTACGAGAAACTATTCCTTTCTTTACTGCAGTTGTGATTTTTCTTCATCCCACTTTGCTTGTAGAGAAAGCTTCTCCCGTTCTGCTTTGTTCTACAAGGTCTCCCTATAATTGTGCTAAAGATTGGGTGGATTGCATTGTTTCTTCCTGATCTCATCGAAGGCGAGCCTCAATTGTATCAACGATTCAGTGGAGTTGATCTGGCTCATCTCCCAGTTCTGGTGTTTCCAATGGCAAAGGTGAAGTGGATATTATGCGACTGGATTGAAGTGCCTGCTGCACCCCTTGAAGTTCAACCTTAATTCGATTGTATATGTCCTCCTGTTGAGCCTCTTGCTTCTCTTCTATCTCCAATGAAGCATCATTCAGTGCTGCTACAATGAAATCAAATTCATATGAGGTGAGAGTAGTTTGCATTTTTGTCATAGATGCTCTTGATTTCTTCCAGGAAAAAGGATTCGGGGGAGAAACCTTCCTTTTCTTCCCGAGATCCTCCTCGTCTCTAGGTAGTGTAACCTTGCCTTTCTTGTATTCAAATTCTGTGCCATCTATCTCTCCACCATTTCCTCCTTGCTTTGCTGAGATGGAAGTAGTCTTCATTGATGCGTTATCTAAATCATGGACCTCTTTGGTCTTATTTATCTTTCTAGGTCTGGGTGTATCCGGCGTAGTTTCTAGATTGTCTAAATCAAACATCTCCGCAGGGTCTACTGGAATGAGGAGGTCCACCGACCAGTCCTTGGTGATTTCTTCTAAGTCCTCCTCTATCATATTGTAGTAAGATTGATGTTGCTGCTTGTACTCGTCAGTGCACGCTGTAATAGATGAAATGGCGGTCCGCGCTAAATTTCATTAAAGGCTGAAACCTATGGAGAGTATTTGGCGTGATGTGAGGCTCGGTCTGGATAGCTAACTTCAACTGATTTTAATATGTGTGTAATATGACATTTGACTTCCATTTCTTGTTTATGTCACTGGAATACCACAGTGTAATGAAATTCATGACCAGAGGTTCAAAGGGCTTGATGTCCAGGAAGGTTGCACCTTCCAACATCTCCCATGCAATGAAATAAATCATGATTAGAAGCCAACTGAAGTGGAACTCATATCCTTTAACTTGCGCTTCCCCACAGTCCAGATCCAACTGGTTCACGAGGTACTTCTCCCAATTCATTTGTAGGCCCTCTGCGCACTTCCTTGCAAGGTCGACTATAAAACCAGTGACTTGGGTGGGTCAGTTCTTGTGGACTAAATTTCCTGTGATCAATTGACAAGATAGCCACACTGTGCCACTTTGGATAGAAGGTACCTTGTAGCCTTGTGTTCCTTTCTCGACATCACTGTAGGTGTGTTTTATCCTTTGAGCTAAAGCGCGATCCATGGTTTTTTCGAGATAGAAATATTGAGGGTTAGGGCCTTTCATACTTAGTCCTGTGATTCGATTGATCAATGTTGGATCCACTATGATATGGTGGTTTAACCACAAGTATTCACCATTGTAACAATACAACATCATATTGATGCATTCATTCACTTCTTGGTGTCTTCCGAAGTGAGGAATCTTCATGACGTTGGGTAGTGTGGAATGCGCGAGGTTATGGGTCCATGACTAAGGAATTATCTTTGAATTATTTCCTTTTTTCCTGGTCAGGTACTTATGTTGGGAGAGCATGCTGTATACCTTCCTGTTGCTGAGGTTGAAGTCGCTAAAATTCAAGGCTACAATAATATCCTGTTCTACGTGAACTGTGTGTATCCCATTCAGGAGGTATGCAATAACCAAGTTATACTCAAAGTCTCTGGGAACACTATCTCGATTTATTGGACCACTCAAAGGTGGTAGAGAGGTAGGTAAAATTCTCGGAATCAACTTAAATTTCACAAGATCATCTTTGTGCTTGGTTCGCTTTTCGTTTTCGGGCCATGATGGTTCGGCTCGAGCAGTGGACGAAGAGGCTGGAAATCCTCTCGTCGATGATGCTTGTATACCGGTAGACAATCCTCTCTATGACATGACTCTTTCAGTCATCAAGTAGAGGAGTACTTTTGTTACTGATTCTTCGACTATGGTGAGCTCGTCGGACATACGTGCTCCAGATTAATAATATCGAGTTCAAAATTAACTCAGATGCTACACCAGAATAAACATCAAGAAGGCAATGATCACTGTATACAATTCACTTGGTCTGTGGGCTCAAATTCTTGGTTAGACAAATTTTTCTCCATGCATGGCGCGATGGGATAAATAGGAAACTTGACAACGGTTCACTTGTAACGGGTATGAAGCCTCATTAAATCTTGTTCTATTATGACATGGTCCAACAGTCCGGTGTCGATCTATTAATGCTTTTCAAACTGTTCGGAGTGGTAGTTGAATGGATATATCAGTCCCAATGGCTATATTGCCTCGCCATGGAAAAGTGCCATGTGTTGCTGTTCTGATATCCTGACAAAGCTCCAATTCTACAAATTCTCTATTTGCAAAGTTCCCTCTAGAACCTTGTGTAACTCTTCAAACTTAGCTCTCTTCTTACTTAGCTTTCTAGCCTTCCTCCCAGTGAGCTTCGTCTCGATAATCCTTTTTCCATTCTTATTCTTATCATCTTTGGACATAGTCATTGTGCGTTGTTGATATTCTCTCCTAGGACTTAGGGGTAGCACCTCTTCTTTATCTGAGATAGGTACTTCAGTCTCCTTGAGTCTTCTAATGTTCTTGAAACTTCGACATCTGGGTTTCTAGTGTTAAGTAGCTTTGATCTGTTCTCTTGTTCTTTAATCAAGTGTGCGATCCTTCTCATCATGAAATCTTTTAATTCTTGCTTCTTTTGCTCCAAAAATTCTTCTTCTTCCTTTCGTCTGGCTCGATCACTGCCAATCCAAGGTTTTCCTAGTAACATGGTAAATGGGGCTCTCTCCTCAATAAATTTAATAATCTCAAAATCTTCTTCTGTCGAAGTTCCATTAACATGCATAGGTGTGAAAATGAGCTTCCCACATAGGTTTATCAACTTTCCTCTAAATAACCCTATTCCTCCTAATGAAGGAATCATAGCAAGCCTCCCTATAGCTTTCCAAGTTCTCTCTGTCATGATATTCACATGTTTTTCCTCATCCAGAACACAGTCATTATTGAAGTCTCGTATTCTTGCTTCGATGCATTCCTTTTCTTTAAAGATATCTGATAATCTAAAATGTCGGTGGTCATTCAAGGTTTCTTTAATATGTAGCAATAACTTCTCTGATCCTTTCTATGGTTCTTCTATAGCTTTAGTTTCTGGATCTGCCTTAGGGTTTTCTTGTCTTATGTTCATATTTTCAATCTTAGCAATCATTCTAGGGTAATCCAACAGTTCATGGTTCATAGATTTACAACAAAGACAACCAGGTCTTCTCCCAGGGCATGCCTTAGCAAGCTATCTCGGTTTTCTGCAGCTGTAACAGAGGGTTAATCCTCTCTTTCTTTTAAATGACCCCCAACTTCTCCTATACTATGCACTAGGATTATAGGATCTAACCTGCAATAAATTATTTCTGGGATCCTACATCCATTCGTTAGTCCAAACATTCTTTCTATGCATAGGTATAACATATCTTTCACTATTATTATTAGATATATTCATATCAAATCTTCTTTCATCTATTAATACCCTAGTTTTCAAACTAGGAAAAACTCTATTAAACATACCTAGATCCATACTCTAGAAACAAAAGTTTCCAATTATTGTACTTCTACAGATCACAAAGCTTCCAGATCTAAAACCTTCCACTGTCTTTACCTTTATCAGATCACAGAGATTACAGATCTTACCTCTTTTTAATCGAGAATTCTCACTTTTACCTTTATTAGGGCATAAATCTTCTGGATCTTACCTCTTTTCTTTAGATCATACTTCTTTTCCTTAGCACAGATCTTTTCAAACTAAGTAGAATACTGCACACCAGAGAAACAGATCTACACTCAAAGCTTTCTCAGTTTTAGGTCGAATATTTTCACAAATCTTCTTCTTCCTTAGTTCCCAACAATCACAGTTTCAGGTCCTGACAATAGAACCATTTGTTGGCACAGGGGAAAAACCATAGTTCAATGCTACAACAATGCACCAAAAAAACCCTAATTACCAACCCTTTTGGAAACACCTGCAAAGCAGATGAATTCTCACCCGAGGTAGAGGGAGGGGCAGTTGCAAGACTCAGGTGTCTGCATCCTTAGCTGGGACACAGATCTGTGATTTTAATACTTAATAAAGAACTTAGCACCGACAGTTCCTCAATATGAAATCAACATCTACTTCGCTAATAAAATAGGGCTTCACAACATTCACACTGATATAACGTACTTAAGCACTTAGCATAAACAAAGAGGTATATCTATCAGATCAAGCACTAAGCACAATCATATGGATTAGATCTAGCATTCTCACATGTCACTAGAACTAAGCATATGAAAATATATCTAATCATCTCAAAGTACTTAGCAAAAGAATACATAAACATATTAAGACAAGAACAAAGCAAGACAACATAGTGTTTACGTTGTTCACCCCCACCCTGGGGCTACATCCACCAACTCTTCTTCTTTATTGTCTTCAGTCAATCAGTTACAAGAACAAAGCCATCAAAACCCTTACTCTGCATAGGAAAGAAGGTCTGTGCAACTTGCTATATCCTTCTTCCTTGCATTACAACACTAATCCCTTCACAATTTGCTACAAGGACACGCACTTAGATCTGCAAGTCTCTTACAGTCATGCATTAAGAACTTACAGACTCTACTTTCACTTAGCATACGTTCACATCACATAGATTCACTATTCCACTACTTCTTACATTGCCTAGCCTTCTATTTATACATACAAAATAGGACCAAACATGGGTAAACCCATGGGCCAACATCTCATTCCCATTACATATTCCCAAAAACCTAAAAAGGGTCCAAAAGTGGACCGAGATCCCGTTATCTCTGCTTCATCTTGCACTCCTCCTTCGATAGGTTGTCGAAGTCCCAAAATAGGTCAATATGACCAATAATATCCCAAAACTTGGTTAAGGACCAACACATCAAAATCAAATGCAACAACAACAGATAAAATAAATCTTATAGAAGTTAACTTGGCAACATGAGAAAAAATCTCACCAAAATCAATTCCCTCAACCTGGGAATAACCCTTTGCTACTTACCGAGCTTTGTATTTCTCCACTTTTCCTTCTGCATTCAACTTCTTTTTAAATACCCATTTTCTTCCAATGGGATTTCTTCCAATCGACAACTCCACTAGATCCCAAGCCTCATTCTTATCCAAGGTTGCCATTTCTTCATCCATGACCTTTTTCCACATATTTCCATCGTCTAAATCCACTGCCTCCTTGAAAGTTCTAGGATCATCATCAGTAATAGAAAAAGAAAAAATTGAATGGAAATTAAATGGAGTATACCTTTCCGGTGGCCTCATTTCTCGAACCAATATCCTCAATACTAGAGTATGAGGATATTCTTCTTCTAATTCCTATTCTTCTACAGAGTTTGATTTATCATCCTTTAAATCAAACTCCATTTTCTTTGGTTCTTCCTTACTTGGTAGGAATTTATATTTAAAAACATCCTTCATTTCTCTAAATACCACATCTCATATATACACAACCTTCTTAGTTTTTGGGTTCCAAAGTTTATAACCTTTGAGACAACATTTATACCCAATAAAGATACACTTTTCAACCTTCTTATCTAGCTTACTCTTGTTTCCTTTTGGAACATGAACATAGGCCTCACAACCAAATACCTCGAGATGTGTGAGAGAAGGTTTCTTACCAGTACATACATCTTGTGGAGCCTTGTCATACAACATTGATGAGGGTGATATGTTGACCAGGTAACATGCAGTACCCACTGCATCTGCCCATAATTCTTTCCCTAACCCGACACCACTGAGAATGCACCTTGATTTTTCCATCAACGTCCTATTCATCCTTTCTACAACTCAATTATAATGAGGTTTATATGGAGTAGTATTCTTCCTTTATATACCGTACTTCTTACATAATTCTTCAAATTCATTCCCACATAACTCTCCACCATTATCTTTCCTTATCACCTTAATTCTTTTCTCTGTTTGATTCTTAAAAAGATCCTTAAACTCTTCAAACCTTTCAAAGACTTCATATTTCTTCCTAAGGAAATATATCCAAGTATTCCTTGATAAGTCATATATAAATGAGACATAGTACACAAATTTTCCCAATGATGGAATCAACACATGTCCAAACACATCACTGTGAACTAGCTGTAAAATTACTTTTGCCCTCATTGCACCAGATGGGAATCTTACTCGATTATGCTTCTCATATACACAATGTTCATAGAAATCAAAATCTATAGAGAAGTTAGACATACCTTCAACCATAACTTTACTATGAAGTAGTCGAAGACCCTTATCTCCAATATGCCCTAGTCTTTGATGCCGCAACATAACCTTTTCTCTAGAGACTATAGGGGTTCTTTCTTCTTCAACTCAAATATCAGGAAAAATGGAACTATTATGCCCATCACTAATATTACTTACTTTCAAATTATACAGAGTTCCAAACCAAACTCCCTTGAACAACACCATTTCTCCTTGAACCATCCTATAGGTTTCCTTTTCAAATATTGTTTTGACCCCTGCATCGTCCATTTACTTACATAAATTAAATTTTTGGCCAAACCTAGGATGTGCAGAACACATGGTAGTGTTCTAATCCTTCCATCTATGAGCCTCAACTTGAATGTTCCTCATCCTATGATTTTGGCTGTTGAATAATCACCTAGGAAAAAATTACCTCCATCATACCTTGCATATTCAAAGAACCACTACTTGTGGGGAGTCATATGAAAGGATTCACCTGATTTAACCAACCATGCCTCATGATATGCATGTGTGCTTGAAGAAGAAAAGTACACATCCCCTCCTTCTTCCATGGAGGTGTTTTCTTCTGTAGAAGGTGCTTCTTCAGATCCCTTGTTTTTCTCAAATTTAGATCTACACTACTTCTTGTAGTGCCCTTCTTTTCCACATCTCCAGCATACCTTTACAAAATCTCTGGGAGATTTACATATACCCTTAGACTTAGATATCCCACTTAAGGACTTAGATCTATTTATTTCCTGGGAGAATCCTCTTGCAAATAATGTGTCTGTGCTCTATCCTTCCATGTTCTTCCATCCCATCTCCTCCAACAACAAGGATGAGACCACTTCATAAAAATTCAAGGCAGTTGTATTACTGTAACCTATCGCCACAACTAGACTATACCACAAGTTTGGTAAAGAGAACAATAAACTGATACACTTATCTTCATTTGAAATTTTAATCTCAATAGATACTAACCGACTTACCACAACATTGAAGGCGTTCAAGTGATCTTCCACCGAGTCTCCATCTCTCATCCTCATGTTATACAAATTATTTCTTAGGAAAATTTATTTACTAGGGACTTAGACTGATATAAATTCCCCAACTTATCCCATAAATGTTTGGTTGTAGCTTCCTCTGACACATTCAATAATATTGAATCTGAGAGACACATTCAGATTTTTCTCTTTGCCTTCCGATCTAACTTTTTCCAGTCATCTGCTGAAGTTCCTATAGGTGGAGAACCTGGATCCACCGTGATCCACTGATCTCTCTCCACCAACATATATTCCATCTTGAGCTTCCATAACTCAAAAATTTTCCCATTAAACTTCTCGATCTCCATTTTCAAACTGATCACAATTTATTTTCACCTGAAAACTCAATACCATAGATCTCCCACTATAACAAGGCTTATCACAGTCCTGAGCCAAACCCTTTACCACAAAGGCATCCCCTTGAAGCCAACAAAGCTCTGATACAAAATGTAGTTTTTAACCTTGTACAATATTTTACTACAAATAGTTTTTCAATAAAAGAATAGAAAATATTCAATGACAAATACACACATTACATAGAGATGTTTCCCCTTGAAACCCAAACTAGGAAAACCGACATATTATATATTCATTCATAGTGATATATTGTTTACAATATAATATACATATAGGAGCCAAAGACATCCAAAACCCTAACCAAATGACCTGTATTAGCAAAAAACCCTAATTCCTTAACCGAAAATAGAAAACCATCAGCAAAAACCATGTGTCAAAAAACCTCCCAACAATGGACACAAAAATTGATGCGACATGAAAAACAAGGCAACCTGAGGAATTTTTTTTTTTGGAGGGGAGTTTCCCCCAAACCCCCCTCAAAATCCATTGCACACCTAACACTACAACTAGTCATGCAAAGAATATAACACATACCCAACAATACCTTAGTGGGTTTGATGGCTCGATAGACCAATGGCTTGGTAACGTGGTTCTATGGGCATGGTTCTGTATTGGAGACTGAAAGGTTGAAGTAAAGGAGTGAGTGTGAAGAGCCCGATAGGTTAAGGGCCCAAAATACCAGGGTCTTGGGGGCCCGATATCCCAGTGACTTGGTGCCCGGTAGGGATGGGGCCCGATATCCGGGGAACACGATCAATGGTTGAGATTTATTCTTGATATGATCATATGGTGACTCAATGATGGGGTTTTGTTGAGTGATGCAAAGAAAATATCGACAAATGAGATCAATCTAAGGGCAATATCGACTAGCTACTAAGCGTTGATGACATGTTGCTTGCTTTTGACAAAAATTAGATAGATCAACAGTTCACAACAAATCAAGAAGACCTCATCCAATTGATATTGAGTGTTGAAGTTGTATTGTGTGATATGTGAGCAGATTGGGCATGAAAAAAAAGGGTCTATGATAGTTTTTAAGGAGTGTCACAGTTCATTTTTTAGGAGATCTGCAACTGAACCCATGAACATAATTATTTGGGGTATTTGGACAAATCCATGAGAGAATGGAGTCTATAAACAATAATTCCCAAATAAGTTTCAAGTGTGATTGATTAGCAATGTGAAAGAAGTGAGCTAAGGCTCTAAGGTTCATGGTGAATGAAGTGTGAAGAGGTAGTTTGATAGTGAGTGTGAAAGTATAAGTAAGAGAAGTAGAGGCTCTGGGGTTTTCATGTCCCAGGAATGAAAGAAGGAGAAATGTAATTGTCTAAGGGTGGTTGGGAGGTGAAAGTTATAAGGAAATTTTGACATCATGCTTATCATGAAATGGTGGAGAGTTTTGTGACAACAGAGACATAAAAATATATTTGTGCAGGTGAAGGCTTGAAGGAAATATACGATTTTCCATTGTTGACAGTTTGAGGAGATTGGTGTCTGCATTAGGTTGGTGCCTGAAAATGTTGTAATTGTAGGTTGGTTCTTGCAAATATTGTAACATGGGTACATTCCTGCAAATATTGTGATAAGTAGGTTGGTTCCTACATGACATTATAAAGATACGTTTTATGGTTTTCTCTCATGTGGGTTTCCACGTAAAATCTCTATGTACTATGGATTGTATTGTTATATGTATATTTATCATTAAATTCTTATGGATGGTAAAGTAACAAATTGATAAATATTGAAAGAAAAGAAAATAGTCTTATATTGATTCACCCCCCCCTCTCAGTATAAGTAAGTGTTCCAACTATTGGTATCATGGAAGGTTCCTTCAGGATCAGTCTAACCACCAAAAGGTGAATCCTTACAACACAAGTGGATAAACATAAAGGATTTTCCACAAACAAATATCTATTATTTGATGGATGACAATATGTTTTCTGGAGCATAAGAATGAAAACCTATTTGGTGTCACTTGGGTTTGGAATTTTGAGAGTAGTTGACAATGGTTGCATATCTCCAACTACTCCACTTGTAGATACATTTGGAAAAAGGATTAGTGACAATAATTATAAGGAAAAGAATGCAATTATGTGCGGTCTAGAAGAATCAATATTTTTCAAAGTCATGCATTGTCATTCAACAAAATATATGTGGGACAAGTTATAGAAAATATTTGAAGGGGTTGACAAGGTCAAGAAGGAAACGTTACAAACCCAAATATGATAGTTTGATATGATTCAAATGAATAAGGAGGAGATCATTGCATCCTATTTTCTTCATGTGGATGAGATTGACAACACTATCAGATGATTGGGAGAATAAATTGAAGAAACCATCATTGTGCAAAAGGTTCTTATATCACTTCCCTCAATATTCAATCCCAAAATATATTCCATTGAAGAATTAAAGGACCTAGACATGCTAACAATGGATGCGTTGCATGATTTTAGAACTCATCGAAAACCAGCTAGCGCTCTAATACAACTAGGGTTTCGATTCTAAATGCCTTAGCTACCTTCCATGGCTGCCACAGGAGGACGGGAGCCATCGCCCCCTCCTTCTCTTGCTACTTCTCCTCGGCCAAGCCTTTTGCATTGCAGTTGGATGAAAATGGCTTGATAGGTCAGTTCACTAGACTCTGGCCCTCCCCCAAAGCAATGGCATTTTGTATGGATCTAAACTGGAGGAAAATCATCAAAGGACAGCTCTCAACAACCTTCTGTGGAAAGGGATTTTATGTTTTCCTCTTTGAGAACAAGGCAGATCGAGATCTGATTTTTCAAAGTAGACCGTATTTCATGGGCACTAGAGGAATGTATCTAAACAAGTGGACTCCAAATTTCAGTCCTAAGAATGACATCCCCTCAATTGTACCAATATAGGTTCGTCTCCCATTCCTACCCCTACACTACTGGAATGATGAAACTATTAAAAACATAGGAAATTCCCTGGGCAGGTTCATCGACTGAGCCGAACCACGAGAGGGATTACAATATTGTGCAAGGCTATGCATGGAAGTAGATCTATAAAAAGGAATACCGGAAGCGATACAACTAATTCTGTATGGATGTACCTACTCTCAGATGGTGGATTATGAACAACTCCCTTTCAAATGTAAATACTGTCATGAGTATGGTCATTTTGCAAAAAACTATCCCAAATCAACTCAGAAAAATCCAGACAACAAAGCATCAAAGCAATAGCAACAAGCAAAACGAAAAAAAATGGTGAACAAAATAGGGAATCTACAACCGGATCGAAAAATCAACAATTCCCCCCCATCTCCAAGCAAAGGGAAGGACACGACCCAGATAGAGGATGAAGCAGAAAGAAACAAGAATCAATTCAAAATCCTGGAAACCCAGGAACTAGATTAGACGAAGACAAAGGAGAATATGGAGGGAAACCCTAAGGAACCAGACGTGTGCAAAGAAAACCCGGTAGAAGATCAAGATCCACAACTATCTGATGCTCATCCAAAGTAAGAAGACGAAAGTCAAGAGGAATCCAGAGAAGAAATGGAAATTGAAATCCCCAAAGCGGTCCCAACTACTAAAGCAGGGAGGAAAACAAATAAGGCCAAAAGAGAAAAAGCAACCACACAAGATAAGGATCTAGGTACCCAACCTACACTGGAAGAAATCCTTCAAAAAGAAGAGAAAAATGGGAAATCCCATCCAACAAAGGGACATACACACCCCTCAAAGGGAGGGTCCAAGCACAATAGTAAGTAATGAAGGTTGTCTCCTGGAACTGTAGAGGAACGGGTCAAGTGGAAAATAAAGAAGCACTGCACAAGATGATCAGAATTGAAAAGCCCCAAATACTCTTAATTCAGGAGATGAAACTCAAGGACGATGAAGTCCTCAGAGAAATCAAACAACTCTGAAATCCCAGTGAAGGTGTGGAAATAAGTGCGAGAGGAGCCTCAGAAGGAAGCTGCACAACTTGGAGAACCCAATTATTCAAGGAGGAACAAAGAGAGGTTACTAATCACTGGACGATGGTCAAGCTAAAGCATCTACAATCATGTATTACCCTTCCTGTTTGCAACGTTTACATGCCAAATAATATAAGGTAAAAAAAAGATTGTTGGGAAACTATATCGAAACTGAAAGATATAGATGCCCAAGAAAATTGTATTATAGTTGGAGACTTCAATACAACACTACATCAAGGGGAGAAAAAGGGGGGTTCCATCGTAATAGACCAATTTCAAGAAAGCATGGAAGACCTGATCACTAACCTTGACCTTTTCGATGTAAAACCCTCAAAAGGGAAATACACTTGGAGCAACAAAAGGACTGGGGTGGGCCACATAGATACTAGACTGGATCATTTCCTAATCCACAACCCCCTCCTCCTCCTTCCTTTGTACATAAGCTCTAAAATAATCCCCTGGGGGATTTCAGATCATCGACTTATAGCCCTCACCCTAACTAAGGATTTGAATTATGTTCCCATCCCTTTTAGATTCAATCCTCTCTGGATGGATTCCCCAAATTTCCTCCCCCTCATCTCCTCAACCTAGTCCACTTGGATTAATGGAACCCCAGTGTTTATCTCGGAACAAAAACTCAAAAAAACAAAACAATCTCTCAAAGCCTAGGCAAAGGAAGCTTTTCTCAACACAAAGGATGAGGTGGAGTAGCACAAACAAAAGTTAGAAGAGATACATATGGAGATGAAAGAAAAGGAAGTGACTTAGGAACTCCCGGCTCAGGATAAAAATCACCTCCAAAAGTATCTAAAGGCACTACAAAACAAAGAAAGAGAATGGAGGATGAAATCCAGAGCCTTGTGGCTCAAGGTAGGGGACAAAAACATTACCTTCTTCCATAAACACGATAAATCTAGACAACATAGAAACACTATAGAAGAAATTAAAACAACTGCTGGTGAAATAATAAACTCTTTGGAAGAGATAAAAAATGAGGCAACCTCCCATTTCAAGACACTCTAGACCCATGAGGGTGAAGAAAACAAAGGGAAACATATAAATTTTATGGAACATATCCCCTTAATTATTACAGATCAGGACAACCAGGACCTGATAAAGAAAATTACAGAAGAAGAAGTCAGAGAAGTAGTCTTCCAATTTGACCTGGACAAAGCACCCAGACTGGATGGATTCACTTTCCACTTCTATCGCCAGAGCTGGGAAATTGTCAAAAAAGACCTGATCTGAATGATTAATTATTCCCTAGAAAATTGCAAGATTGGGGGAGCCACGAACTCCTCCTTCCTAGCATTGATTCCTAAGGACAAAAATGTGAATACCTTCGATCGTTTCCACCCCATATCCCTCTGTAATGCTTCCTACAAACTCCTTGCAAAAATTCTAGCCTCCAGGCTAAAGCCTCTTCTCCCCAATCAAGGGGGTTTTGTATCAAATAGACAAATTTGGGATAATATAATCTTGGTTCATGAAGCGATTCATACTAGTGTGACAAACAAAGAGAAAGGAATGATAATTAAGATTGACATAGTGAATTCTTTTGACAGAGTAAATAATGAGTTTCGTTACAAAGTCCTAAGAAAATTTGGCTTCCAAAACCCTTTCATTTCCTTGGTCACTGCTTGCATCTCCAATCCTTGGATTGCCCCGTTGATTAATGGTCGCCCAACACCCTACTTTCAAGCCACAAGAGGAGTAAGCCAAGGCTACCCTTTGTCCCCTCTACTCTATGTCGTCATGGTAGAAACTCTAAATAGAATATTAGAACAAGAAAGGATCTCCAAAAATATGCCAGGGCTAAAAATCATGAGGGGAGTCAAAAGAATCAACAATTCTCAATTTGGTGACGATACTCTCGTTCTTGGGGGAGCCTCTCAGGTGATGGCATAGAGATTTAAAAACGTCCTGGATCAATATGAATTAGCCTCAGGAGGCCTCATCAGTAAGCACAAAATTCAGATCTTCGCTTGGGATGTACAAGCTGGAACCATGGCAAGAATAGTGCAAATACTCCAATTCCCTTTTACAATGGAGTGGAATTACTTCAAGTACTTAGGGACCCCAATAAGCTTAAAGGACCTGCCTAGGGAAGCATGGCGAAGCATCATCCAAAAGTTAAAGGACCAATTCAAAATACGGGGAGCCACATGGCTGAATCCAACAACAAGGGTGGTCTTAGTAAAATCAGTCCTCTCTTCCCTCCCAATATTCCAATTCTCTGTCCTCCATGCTCCAGCTAGAATAAAAAGAGAGCTGGAAAAAAATACTAGGAAATTCCTTTGGCAGGGAGGAAAAAGCAATGAGAAAAAGTTCCACATGGTAAATTGGGAAATCACCTACGCTCCCAAAGAAAATGGGGGGCTAGGAATAAGGGTCTAGAAAAGCTCAACCTAGCACTAGGAGAAAAGGTAATTTGGAGGATAATTACAGGGGGAAAAGAGTGGTGGAAGAAAGCGCTTTGCATCAAATATATGAGTGCAAATAGAAAACGATGTGTGGATGGAATAGACCTAAGGAAAATGGGGTCGTCGATCTAGAAGATTGTCAGGGCATCAATTCCTCTAATCCAAAACCGATTGAATTGGGATCCATGAAATGGGAAAAAAATTAAGATATGGGAGGACAACTATTTAGAAAGTGGAATCCTTTCAAAAATACCCTCCTTCACCCAGCTAAAGCATTGTCTAGCCATGGGAGGAAAGGAAACATTATATGATATTTCAAATTGGGATTCAAATGGTAACTGGGAAAGATGGAATTTGGGGGAAGTCCCTCCCCATTTGACAGAAGATGCCAAACAACTCCTTCAAAGAATCACTTTCTCTGCTCCTATCCACCTAACCAAGGTAGATGAAAGAAGTTGGGGGAAAGAGGGGTATACGGTAAAATCAGGGTATAAGAAGCTACTTGAAGACAACGACATCGCCCCCAAGTCAGCCATCTTGAGAGAAATTTGGAACCCAAACGGTCTCCCAAAAATTAACATCTTTTGCTGGAAGTTGGCCCAAAATAAAATACTAACAGGTGAAAATCTAAATAAACGAGGCTTCTCGGGTCCGTTCAGGTGTGGTTTATGCAAAATCATCCTTGAAAACTCTGAACATCTCTTCCTGAGTTGTAACTTTACAAGGCAGGTGATGAACTTCATATATAAGGAATTAATCCCCAATGTGGCCAACCCCACAAGTACCAGAATCTTGTTAGGAAAATGGGCAAAGCAATATAAAGGGTCATTCAAAGGAAAACAAAAGTTTAGTATAGTGTGGAAGGCCTTAATCAAATTTGTATGATGGCATATTTGGCTAATAAGGAACAAAAAAATCTTCAAAGAAAATACCATTGCCCCCCAAGTATTAGTGACGAGTGCATTCAGCTAGATCAGTGAATATATATCAAGCAAAAAAATGGATATCAAGGAAGAAGCAAAAATGAGAAAAGAGGAAGAATCTTGGATCAACAAGTTCAACATTCTAGATAATAGTGGAGATCGCAAAACAAAACATACCCCATGCTGGTAGCTTCAGTACACATACCATGAGATTATTAACTGGTAAATTCCCACAAGAAACATGTTTTAAGCTTTGATGGTGCTTCCAAAGGTAACCCAGGGGAGGGAGGAGCGGGAGGTGCCATTCGCAATCCTAGAGGACAACTGATGGACACATACTCCTAGAATATTTGCATTGTTTCAAACAATGTTGCGGAGGCCTACGTGCTTCTCAAAGGTATTCAAATTGCAAAGGAGTGCCAAATCAACCAGCTAACAATCATAGGAGACTCTAAAATAATTATCAGACATTTTGTCAAGAATACCACTCCAAAAAATTCTATTCTCCAAAGGATCAAAGAACAGATCAACAATGCTATCAAAGAGATGAATATAGAATTCCTCCACATCCGTCGACACAACAATGGAATCACTGATGAACAAGCCAACAATGCAATCAGAAAAGGTAAAGGTAATATGGTCATCAATGGGTTAAACACTTAGCAAATTCCACCATAAAAAATGCTCCAGCTCATCAAAAAAAAGAATACGTCTAGCAGGCACGACAACAGTGTATCCCAGAACAACAACCAACATGGAACACTCTCCGTAAATTACGGGAATGAAAAGTATGATGGAAATTCGTGTTTGAGAAAGGAAGGTACTAGGACTAAGATGGATATGATACACACATGATACACCAGGACTATCTGCTGTGGGAGCCTGCCAGAAAACTCGTCAGAGCAACGTCATTCCATTCCTCCCCTATTTCTGTTATCATTTCCACTCGCACAAATGAAAGGAAACAAATTCGAGTTGAGGATCCATAGCATGTGCATTAAAACTAGGCATCACTTCAAAATCCAGAGTATTCGCAATCTAAGATCATGGAAGGCCGTCGCATGGATAACGCAGGTTAATCCGAACCTGATCCTCTTTATAAATTTCATAAGAAGGAAAATCCTTGCACCAAATGCAACAAGATATAGGAGCGGAGCGGGCCACCTAATTCAGGGAATTCAATGACTTAGGAGGGAAAATCAAGACAAAGAAAGGGCTTCACCATAGAACAGTAGTCATCTGAGATATTAGTTGGCCACAGTTTATCAGCCAGGATAGGTAAGGTACAGCGAGGACGCAGGAAGGATGGAACGTGATGAGGAAATGGTGGATGAAAACTTTCACACCACCCAACAATTAGCAATGCACCTTGAATCCCATAGCGCCACTCTCAATTTCACTTTGGAAACGCTTTCAAGACACTGCACAATGATCAGTCAACTACAGGATGAAGTGGAGTATTTAAGGAACCAAGGAGAAAGGTTGGAGAAAGACAAGGAAAACAGAGAACAAAATGTTGAAGGACAAAGAAGCAGCATAGTAGTTGAAGCTAGAGGGACCAGAGCAACTCCGACACTTCTTGACTTGAACGTGGCATTGGAGCTCCCGCAGAAGAAATCCCACAGTCCCTCGCAGAGGGACAGAAGAAGTAAGCATGGATTTTAGAAGTTTTTTGTAAAAATGCAAATGCCTTTCGAAGACTGGAAGAAGAAGATAAGTTAGTAATTAAATAAGTAGTTTCTTAGCATAGAAAGATCTTGTAATATGGGTACTTGGATTGAATCCCACCCCCCCTTTTTGTACATTAGCGACCTCGTTCGCAACCTATAAATACAAAATTTTCCTTCTGTTTCTGTAAAAAAAAAAAAACATTAGGTAAATGATATGGAAGAAGAGTTAAAGCGTATTGACAAAAATAAGACATGGGAACTTGTCCCAAGTCCCAAACACAAGAATGTTATTGGTTCAAATTGTGTGTTAAAAAATAAGTTGAAAGAAGAAGGAAAAGTGGTAAGAAATAAAGCAAGACTGGTGTGTAAAGGGTATTCTCAAGTAGAGGGCATTGACTTCGAAGAAACCTTTTCTCCTGTTGCAAGATTAAAAGCCATTTGAATTTTTTTGGAATTTGCAAGATTTAATAACTTTAAAGTATATCAAATGGATGTCAAGTCAACGTTCTGAATGGATATTTATAGGAATAAGTGTACATTGAACAACCTAAATTATTCTCATTATCAGAAGATGAAGACTATGTTTGCAGATTGAAGAAATCACTTTATGGATTAAAGTAATCTCCTCAAGCATGGCATTCAAGACTTGATAAGTACTTACATCAATAAGGTTTCAGAAGAGGAACAAAAGATAACAATCTCTACGTAAAAATAAGTCATGAAGATATGTTAATTATTTTGGTATATGTGGATGATATCATTTTTGGAAGTAATGTTGATCAAATGAGCCAAAATTTTGCTGAAGAAATGAAAAAAAAAATTGATATGTCCATGCTTAGAGAATTGTCATTCTTTCTAGGGCTGCATGTTAATCAAACTAGAAAAGGCATAATCATTTATCAGACCAAATATATCAAAGAGATGTTGAAGAAGCTTGAAATGGAAGGCTATAAACCTGTCAGCATACCCATGGTCACTGGTTGTAAGCTAAGTAAAGAAGATGAACCAAAGGAAACAAATCAAACTTTGTACATATAAATGATAGGCAACGTCCTATTTGTGACAACTTCAAGACCAAATATTATGAAGAAAGTAGGGTTATTTGGAAGGTTTCAAGATGCACCAAAGGAAACAAATGTGCAGGAAGTCAAAAGGATATTCATATATCTAAAATACATGTTGGAATTTGGTTTATGGTATCCCACATGAAAATACTTTTCTTTGGAAGCTTACACATATGTAGATTGGGTAGGAAGTCTGGACGACAGAAAAAACATCAATGGTGGGGCATTCTTTCTAGGAAACATTCTAGTATCTTGGTTCAACAAAAAACAATCCTCAATATATTTATCTACAACTAAAGCATAATACATTGCAGTAACAGAATGTTGCACACAAGTGCTCTGGATGAAGAAAAAATTGTAGGACATTAAGGTAGAGTATGATAATCCCAGATACATTCTATGTGACAATACTAGTGCAATAAAAAATTCGAAGAATTAAATCATGCATTCAAATAAAAAACACATCCCAATCAAATATCAGTTTTTAAGAGAGAAAGTCATAGAACAAACTGTCAAGATGGAATATATTGTCACAAACAAACATGTTGTTGATATCTTTACAAAAACCCTTCCTAGAGAATCATTTGAGTACCTCAAACATAAATTAGGGGTGGTACCTATGCCATCTGTTGTGATACTTATATGTTTAGTATAATGCACTCATTAATTATCAATATGGGATTCGTAATCAATAGATTTGCAAGACACCAGTAAGAAAGGTAATTCTAATGTCATGAGTATAGAAATATTCTATATTATGCATGCTGGAAAAAAAAACAAACTAGCAAATCAAAACACACTTTGGTTGTCTTTCACAGAGAGGTTATCTACTCCATTATGGCACATGCAAGTATGAGATGGAGTTCTTTTACAGATCAACTCTACTATCTGACCCAAAAAACTAACTATGCAATCACACTTCTGAAAGGGAAATCACACATCAATCATCAAGACATAGCATGGGTAGTTCAATAGTCAATATATTGAGTATGTTGTGGTTCACAATGTGCAGTTGTAAACTTCACTAGTTCTCCATCAATTATGTCTGACTATTGCCACCAACATTTATGTCCATGAAACAAAATCAAATTCATAAAAATAGAAACAGAGCATATGCAAAACAGAGTAAGTAAAGATCTCCAAACAATCGTATAATCGAAATCCTATTCTAAACTATACTGCTATCATCTGAAAGAATTAAGATTTAGCTAATATAACATATATATTATAGAAATCAACTACTAACACTAATCTATAAGGATGCTGACCTTTGTTAGGCGGGGGGCCTTTTCCTCTTCAACAGGTCAGCGACTGGAGTCTACAGTAAGCTTTCTTTCAATCCACGCATTCCTCTTACTCAAATTTCAAAACATAGAATTAAACTATGCTAACAACTCAACTCACATTCATTCATAAATGATCAAGACCTGGAAATAAATGACATCCTTCTATTAAAATTCAACCCAAAATATGTTCTATAATATGTAACAATGCTTTACATGTTGGATTATACTAACTCTCTACTACCTCCACCATCCTTTCCATGACTATTTAAACAGTCTTAGTTGTGAAACACAAGGAGATGAAATCTTTAGCAAATCAGTCAATAGTCAAATTTATATATTCAGTTACATATTTTGAGCTTCATCCTCATGACACGAAGTGTATGAGGATGAAGCAATAAAAAAACAAGATTATCATAACCTTTCTAGAGATTTAATGATTCAACAAACATCCAACAATTATCTTTGGTATGATCTGGGGCTAAACTTGGTATATTTTGCTTCCTATATTGGTACCGGATCTTGACAGGTGAGATTCGGTAAATGGTACCGGGTCTGAACAATATGCAAGTAGTTGGTACCAGACTAGAACAGTCTGCGGTCATTGGTACCAGATCGTGACAGTGGATAGTTCGGTACCAGATCTGAATGGAAGGTGCGCTTTGTACCGGATTGAGACAGTGGCAATCTGGTGCATAAGTATCGGATGGCTAGGATGGTACAGAAAGGATGGACTCATCTAGAGGTCAAAGGTTATACATGGAAAATTAAAACATTAGTACATGAAACATTTAGTCTCCTAGCTCAATAAACCACAAAAATGCATGAATTAATTATACTTTACCTTATGACCTCATCA
>ML795559.1:287525-313452 GCA_009831015.1 Picea engelmannii
GGTTATACATGGAAAATTAAAACATTAGTACATGAAACATTTAGTCTCCTAGCTCAATAAACCACAAAAATGCATGAATTAATTATACTTTACCTTATGACCTCATCAATGGCTAATGGTAGTGTTCTTTGTCATTTATCCAATTTTAGGTAATACAAAAAGGTATATATGAAGAGTATAATAGGGTAGTGGGGATGTCAATTTAGAGGCTCAACATTCCCCCATGCCAAAACCATTGCATCTCCTCATGAAACTAAAACAAACCCAATTTTTTTCAAAATTTGAGACTCCATTCTTTACTTCTATGGATCAATGATGTTGATGGAAGAGGCTTCTGCTTTCATCTCCCTTTTTATGACCCTAATGTATTGTAAGAGTCTTATTACCTTCTTGAGATTATTAGAAGTATCTTCATGGTCATCTTGCCTTCAGTTGCTCGTTTTCCTTTTTGATATACCTGTCCAATAGTTGTATTCCTTCACTTCTTGTTTGAGTTCCTGGTTTTGTTTTTGCAACTCCCCAATATTTTTCTTCATATATGATTTTGTTAAGGTTCTTGTTAACTCCATTATTTCTGGCTGGATGTATTCTCTTTCCTCCACTTCCTCCCTCATCCCACATAAAGTAATAGTGACTTGTTCCTCGGTCAAACTAGGGATGTCATCCTGGACTGATAGGTCTTCAGAAGGGGAGGTAAGATCTATTGGATCTTCATGTGTATGAGGACTAACAAATGCTTTTCCTTTATTTTCCATGCTCCTTATGGTTCTTTTACAAGGGGGTACTGGATCAGGGGTGCTCACATGATTCCTTTTCTTCTTTTCTATTTGTGGAATGGTTACAGGGGATTGTTCTATAGACTGTTCACTTTTATTTTCTGAGCTATTCTTCTCTTTCCTCACAGTTTTTGTCTTATGACCTTTCTCCTCAAGTGCTACTGTTGAAGTCTCCTCTACTAATTTGGTTTTACCTTTTGATTCTTTACTTTTAAAAATATTATTGACTGTGGAAGAGGGCCATGCTTGTTTACTAGCTTTATCATTTTGGCTCACTGTTCTGGATGATGATGGAGTTACCTTATCTTTCTTTCCCTTTTTCTTTTGAGGTTCCTTATATTTATCTGGAGCAAGCTGGGCTTCCTCTATAGGTTTGTTTTTTATGGGAATGTGTTGAGCGATGAGTATTTTCCAACTAATCCTTTGCTTCCCGATTTCATGTAAAACTAACATCTTAATAAGACCTCGATGGTAAATGCTAGTATTCTCAATTTTGGATAGGGATTTGACACCTCTTACCATCTTGTTTAGATTCATCCATAGAAAATATGGGAAATCAATTTCAGGGCCTCCTTAAAAGTGTAATAGAAGCCTAAGATGATATATGAAGGTTACATCATACTTGCCCTCACAAGTGAGGAATCGTTGAAGACTAGCAAGCATTGGATGATACTCTTCCTTGATATAGTTCCTAGGAATCCCCTTTTTCCAATCAGGGTGATGATGGTCTTCTTCCAAAAATCGTTGGCACATTTCCTTGTTGATTCCTACCCCTTTGAAATACTTGGCTCCTCTATTAGGTAATCTCGTGGCTTCCCTTAACGTTGTTTCATTGATTGTTAGCTATAGATTGCCTATGTGTGAAATCTCTCCATCGTAACCCTGAATAAATGCGTGAGATATCTTCTCATGACAGCCTGTGAATTTCTCCAAAAATGGCATCCATCCTGCTCTAGCATACTTCTCTCTACACAGTTGGACCTCCTCGATCTCTCTATAAATATGGAAGACTGGTTCATGTATACTTACAACCATCTTTATAAATTGTGAGAAAAATCAGGGTGTAGCGCAAGGATTTAGTCAGTTGATGAGGGTAAGGGTTTGGTACCAGAGATCATAGGGAGGAGTAAGATCGGAGCTGGATAAAATTTTCTAATGGAAAAAAAACTATGGTGATGGCATCGCTAATTCGAATGGTGAGTTTAAGAAAAGATGTCGCAAAGTTAAATTAATACAAGATGAGGCTCATTTGGATGGCTTCGCCACCTAGATAAGCCATTTCATTTCTACCCATTAGTGCAATTATGGGGACAGAACGTTGGTTGTCGAAGCATCATTGTTGTTTGGGATAGGTGATTGGACTTTTGAGCAGTGAATTTGATGTTGAATCGTGGCTCATGATACGAGATACATTTGTGATTGCTTAAGGACAAAGCACGCTCGTGGCTCATCATTACTAGAAATGCTCCACATTCACACTTTTGATGTGATTTTTCCTTCTATCATTTTCAAGCGCTTATGTGATGAGAGGATTGATTAATGTTAGGCATATGGGTATGAGGGAGTGAAAGTTAGGTGCATGGTTTTAACACTAAGGTCATAAGATCTAGTATACATTTTCATACCTATTGTAGTTTTATAAGCAAAGGAAAATAAATAATACCATGTTACCTTATCTTTTTCCATTGTATGAATACCCATAGCATATGCGACTGAATTTGTATTTGAAGCTTGTATATTGTCAGAGTTCATCTTCTTAGGCTGGAGTTTTCTAGAAGCTTAGTACTGGAATTTCCTGTACTTCATGAAATTTCTTTATTCTGTGCTTATCTTCTTTTGTGTCTGGTTTTGCAGGGTTGTAGGGTGAACATGCTAGTTTCTGAAGATGAGATGTGAGTTTGAAAAAGAGTTCTGAAAGAGCTCTTTGACCCTCCCCCATTCCAAGGATGTTTCATATCCTTATGCAAGAAGATTCAACACTCTATATCATAATGGATAAAATATGACAAGAGAAAGGAAACCAAATCAAATTCCAAAAGTACATTTATCACCTAGCATATGATCACATGCCTAACAATTTTGAAATTGCCTTTCTTTTGATGAATTATTGACAAGGGTAGCATTCAGTAGTGAAGACAGGGAGGTGTTTATATTTTTGTCAGAAGAACAGATCCAACCTAACTTTCTTCAGATATTTACTATCATTAGATGTTATGGATAAATTTCATAGTATAAGTAGATTAGACTCCGTAGTTAGGGCTCCACTGTTAAGAAGTTTCCTTCTTAGATAATGTAGACTTTAGATGTCAGACTAGTAAGGTTGACTTAGGGTAATTCTCAAATGGACATTTTCTTGTAATACTTATCTTTGTTTATTAATTTGGAGTTGTATCTCATAGATGTTAACAATGAGATTTGCTTGTAGTGTTCATCTTTTATATGACAAAAGTGGATTTTTCAATCAGACAAGTATAGATGAGACATTTCTCAACCATAACCCACTGCCAGTAAGCCTGTTCAGTACTTCGGTGGGGTAGTTGTGATAATTAGTGAGAGACATCCCTTCCCCAGGCAGAATGCCCCATTGCGAACAGGCCTGTTCAGTACCTTGATGGGTTTGCCTAGTAATACCACAAACCATACCCACTGCCAGCAGACCTGTTCATTATCATGACGGGTTAGTCTCTTAAACCTTTTTTCATTTAGAGTCTTCTTGTCCATAGTCACCTATTTCGATTTTTATTAAAGAGTGATTTTGCATGGTGACAGGGGAGGATCGTCTGAAAACCTTTTTACAGGCTGGGATGGTATTGGGTTGGAAGGTATATTCTGTTATTTGGATGTCTTTAAAGATTTTTCTGAAGGAAAAATAAACTTTTGTATTGCACATTGGATCCAGATGTATAATTTTGTCTCAATTTGTCCATAAGCGAATGACCTAAATTTACCTTAGGGTACTGTTACATTCTCTTCCATAAAAGTTTTCCTAGTGTGCCCATGATAGAGAGTGTTCATATACTCATATGTTACTCTTTAGAAAATATAATCCAATGAATACTATTGAAGTCTAGTTAGGGTGAGATAGTTAGTTGTAGGCTAATATAGTTTGTATCCCTTTAATCATGCTGAAATACTGGATAAAGGAAACCTCTAAACTTTGAAGCAGATTAAGCATGGTTCTTTTAACAATCATAGGTAAAGATTATGTCTTCTTTGTCAACCAAAAGAAATTAAAATACTTCCTTTTAGCTAGCAACATAACCAAAAGAAATTAAAAATTCTTCCTTTTAGCTAGCAACAGAACCAAAATAAATTAAAAATTATTCCTTTTAGCTAGTGATAGAACCAAAAGAAATTAAAAATTCTTCCTTTTAGCTAGCAAGAGAACCAAAAAAAATTAAAGATACTTCCCTCTAGTCAACAACAGAACCAAAAGAAATTATTGCTTCATAAGGGATTTCATTTAATGCTACATTCGGCTTCTTGGTTCCAGTAAGTGGTTGTTGCATGGCTTCATACTTCATATTAATTGACATAAGATTTTGAAATATGCGTAGCATTCCTTGTAAATTAGGTGATGTGTCTTGATAGTACCGTATAAGGACAAACTTCTAGTACCAGACCAACACAGGACTGCTGGTACCAGACCAGAACATGATTTCTGGTACCGGAGTAGAACATAGTATTGTTGATGCCTACAAACTGATGTTTAGCAATTTCTTGAAGGATCAAATAAATTATACAAATCTACTTTCAAAAAAATGTGAAAGTAAAACAAAAAGAGGTAAGAATCCCTTGTTACCTTCATCTTATTAACAAAACACAATCCACACCTATGTACAATTTAAAAAATAAAAATAAACCAATCAATCAATGTGGATCAATAGGAAGGTCTTCTTCCTTACTGATCACCTGCATATCTGAATTCTGTAGTATACGAGTCAAAAATTCCTCTTTTGATAGGGGTTTGTTATAAATTCTCAATCGATGACCATTCACAAGTAGTGGTGTTTGTTGTTCGTCAATTTTCATTATCCTGATTGAACCATTATCATAGACAGTGTCAATTTCGTAAGGTCCCATCCAATGAGTAGTTAACTTACCTTTGAAGTTCTTGAATCTGTTGTCATACAACAGGGCCCAATCTCCTTGTTGAACATTTTTCTTTTTGAGATACTTGTCATGCCATTTTGTTCTCTGCTCTTGAATGAGGGTGGTTCTTTGAAGTTATTCCTGCCTGATTTTGTCCAACTCATTAAGCTGCAAGAGTCTTTATTGCTGGGCTTCATCCAAGTTCATGCCAACTTGTACTACAGTCCTGAAGGTTTTGATCTAAAATTATATGGGGAGAAGTACCTTCTTCCCATACACCAACTCGTAGTGTGTATGTCCTATTTTATTCCTCCAAGTGATTCTATAAGACCATAAGGCTTCTAGTAATCTGTCAGCCTAGTCCTTATGGTGCAGCTGTACTGGTTTGGTAAGAATGGACTCAATAACTTTGTTGGTAGATTCTACTTGTCCATTTTCCTGTGGATGGTAGGGTGTAGATTTCTTGTGTTTAATTTGATACTGTTATGTAATAGCTTTGACTAGATTAGAGGTAAATTGAGCTCCCTGATCATTCACAATTTCTTGAGGTACACCAAATCTAGTAAAGATGTCATTAAAAAGGAAATCTACCACTGATTGTTCACTTGCAGCTGGTAAAGCTTTTTCTTCAACCCACTTAGTCACATAGTCAGTACATACAAGTATGTACTTTTTATTTTTAGATGTAGGGTTAATGGGCCCTACAAAATCTAATGCCCATTTCTCGAAAGTCTCAATGACTACTTGGGCTTGAAGTGGAATTTGGTCTCGTGCAGTAGGCTTACCCATTCGTTGTCATTCATCACAAATGGATACATAGGTTTTAGAATCTTTGAAAATATGAGGCCAATAATAACTAGATTGTAGAACTTTATAAGTGGTCCTCTTGTTTGCGAAGTGTCCTCCACAAGGACCATCATGATAGGATTGCAAAATATCATGAATTTCATCTTCCCTTACACATCTCCTGATTACCAAATTTGGTCTTGTTTTGTAGAGACAATCATCGTGCAACATATAGTTTGCACTTAGCTGAATTACTTTCTATTTTTCTTTAGGAGACAATTTCTGAGGCATCTTCCCCATCACAAGATAGTTAGCTACATCTGCATACCAAGGAGTGAATGTAGAAATAACAAACAAATTTTCATCAGGAAAGTTATCTTCTACTGGTGCGTTATCTCCCAGATGAATCATTCTAGATAAGAAATCAACCACAAGATTATCCTTACCAGATCTATCAATAATGTTGATATTGAACTCTTGTAATAATAACAACCATATTGTAACTCTAGGATTTGTTACAGGTTTTTTCATTAATAATTTGATGGCTGAATGATCAGTGTGTACATAAGCTTGATATCCTGTAATATAGTGTCTAAATTTATTGATAGCATGGACCACAACTAGCAATTCTTTTTCTGTGACTGTATAATTAATTTTAGTTGGAGACATATTTTTACTGACAAAGTAAATAGCATACGACATTTTATTTTCCCTTTGTCCAAGAACTACCCCAAGGGCTATGTCTAAGGCATCGGTACAGATATGAAAAGGAAGGGACCAATTTGGTCCTCTTAATACAGGGGTAGTTGACAATTTATGTTTTAGAATCTCAAAAGATATTTGGCATTCATCATCCCACTTAAATTCGGCTTCTTTAGATAATAAGTTGAATAAAGGGGTAGCTAGGCTTGTAAAATTCAGAATGAATCTTCTATAGTAGCCAACATGCCCTAAAAAGCTGTGAACTTCCTTTTGTGAGGAAGGTATTCTGATTTGTGTGATAATACAAATCTTTGTCGGATCAACTCTCATTCCATAACCAGAGATGTGATGTCCCAAAAAAATACCTTTAGTGAGCATCATCTTTGAATTTTCATTACTTAGGGAAATATTAGTTTCCTTACACATAATCAAGACTTTTTCTAGACTGGTCAAAGCTTCCTTGAAGTCTTTTCCATGGACTGTAAATTCATCCATGTAGACTTCCACACAATCATTGGTCAAGTCAAAAAAATGGCTAGGACAACCCTTTGAAAGGTGGCTGGGGCATTTCAAAGTCCAAAAGGAAGAACCCTATAAGCATAGGTTCCCCATGGGAAGGTGAAAGTGGTCTTGTCCTGGTTTTCGGGTGCTATTTGTATTTGGTTATAACCACTAAACCCATCTAGGAACGAAAAATACTTCTTTCCAGACAAGGTATCCAACACCTGATCAATAAATGGTAAGGGAAAATAATCCCTTTGGGTGGCTTTGTTCAACTCCCTAAAGTCTACACATATTCTCCACTTACCATTTTTCTTGGGAACTATGACAAGTGGAGACACCCATTGACTATCTGAAATGGGGTATATGAGTTTGGCTTGAAGGAGTTTTTACAATTCCTCCTTTACAATATCTTTAAGGGTTGGATTCATCCTTCGCTGAGGCTATCTAACTGGTCTAATTTGGTCATTAGTGTAGATATGATGTGTACATGTGTCAGGGTGAATTCCTTTCATGTCTGCATAATCCCATGCAAAGGCATCAAATTGTCTTTGGAGGATTTCAATTACTTGTGTCTTTTGTTCTGGTTCCAAACTAGAATTGATATACAAAGGTTGTCCTAGGATAATCTCAACAAGTTTAGTACTTTGTTCCTTCTCTGAGGGATCTGGTGATAAAGTATATAATTGAGTGATATCAGGGTGCCAAGTTTGTTGAAATTTGGAACTGAAAATGTGTGACAACTCTGCAAAAGACCTTGGATATTCAATACAATTTGTATCAGCCAAAAATAAACTTAATACTTATTCATCTGAATGTTCTTTCACTCCTTTTACCTGTTCAAGTGTTAACAGGGGTCTGATGCAATATTCTTCTCCATAAGGGTTTTCTAACCAGACAGGTATCTCCTATGCCGATTGGGCAGGAGGAAAGAAGACAAGCTTTTGTCTATATGTGCCATTGGATATAGTCATCTCACCAGACTGACAAATGATAAAGGCATCTGTTGTGGCCAGCCAAGGACGACCAAGAAACAAAGGGTGTCCTGGTTTGGATGATGATTTAGAATAGATGACTAAAAAGTCTACTAGATATTCCCAAGAAGCTAGAGTGACTGTGACATCATCTAGACTTCCTGTAGGGATAATGACTAACTTATCTGCCAACTCTATCATGGTTTGGGTTGGTCTTAACTGGTTTATTTGGAGATTTTTCATAGTGCCAAAAGGAATTACAATAATTTATGCACCCAAATCAATGAGTGTGTTTGGTAAAGAAATACCATTAATTTCAACAGTGACTACTGGGTTCCCAGGGTTATTATATTTGTATTGCATTCAAAAATAAATTCAGATAATTGCCCCACCACCTGAACAAGGGGAGGTTTCTTCTTCTTCCTTCCTGGTTTCTTAAGGCAAAGATCCCTTATGATTTTGGCATATATGGGGATATCCTTAATGGCTTGCAGCAGAGGTATTTTTATACATACATTTCATAATTCATATTCTATATCTTTGTGCAAGGGTGGATCATGTTTCTTCACTAATAGTCTTTCGGGGTTGGGTGGAAGATTAACTTGTTGAGGTACTCATACAGACTGATAAGTGATTGGAATAGGAGGGGAAGTATCTTCTTCTACAGGGGTAGTTTGAGTGTTTTCTTCCTCAGAATGATTATCATTTTCTTCTTGAACTATTACTCCAGGATTTGATTGATTTACAATTTTCCTTAATCATAGTTGAATTTCATAGGTGGGAAAGTTTTGAACTTCTATATTTTGCACAGGGTGGGTGGGTCGATTATTTGGGTTAGGGATTGGCTGGGCAGGGATTTCTATTGGTCTCGGAGGGTTGTGGGTAGCTTGGTTTTGTGGCTATTGATTGGCATTTATAGGTACTTTCTACTGCTGGTTAGGGTTCAAGGGGGTTGTAAATTGCTATTGTATGGGAGGTGGGAGTAAAGATTGCATCTGTGGTGGGTTAAATCCAGGTAGTAATTGGGAAATGTTTGCAGAATACTGTGGATATGTAGGGTAAGAGGGATTCCCATACACATGCCCCCTCCAACCTTGTTGCCAAGGCTGAGTTTGAGCTTGCTGAGGTGTCCATTGTGGATAGGTCATTGGGGGAGGACCCCATTGTTGTTGTTGATACTGTGCATTAGGGTCATAAATTGCATTGGGGTTTTGTGCTCTCCAAGGTATTTTGGAAGGGTATGATTGTTCTTGTGAGACTCCTCCTCCCCTATACATGGCTTGTAGTTCAAGCAAAGTTGGACACTTAGATGTGGGGTGCTCAGTGTACAGAGGCCATGGATTTATATGACATTTAATGGACATTCTTTCTCATCATGCTTATTTCGACATCTAGGACAAAAGATTGGTAAAACAATCTCTTCTTCTTGTTTCTTTTTCCATTTTAGAGTATCTAATTGGTTACTGATTGTGCTCAAGATGTCTGTTTTAAAGTTCTCTAATAAGTTTCCTATCTCAATTTTGGTTACAGTTCTTGAGCTTTGTCTTGTATTTCTACTAAAATAATCTCTTGGTGCTTTGCCTGTTTTAGCTTGTCCTCTTGAGTATCTTCTACAATAATCTGCAATCTCTGCAAAAGGCTTTTGGTGCATGTTAGGACCCAGAAATGTCCCTTTTTCACTACATCATTTGCCCATTCAACCTTCCTATTCCTAATCTAAATGACTATTATAATGAGTATTAAGACCCTTTTTCCCAAGGTATGAACTATTCATCTCGCTTTTATATTTTCATTTACTTAGCATGTTTGATTGGTAACGTTCACATATTTTACCCGTGAAATGATTTAAATAATGATCAAAATGCTTAGAACAACCCACTTCGAGAAACTTGTTGTTGTTACAACTATGTGACAATCTTGGAAGCTTTTACATGACTGCTATAATGGATGCCACCAATCCTGGAAGTTGTTACACGACTACTGCAACAGAAGCCCGTCAATCCTAGAAGATGTTACAATAGACGCCACAAATCCTGTTGTTATACGACTACTGCAACACCTTCTAATTAGATATGTTGGCTCACGATGTTGATCAAGGATATTTCTAGATTTTGTATTAATGATATCAAACAAACAACTTGAGAATCAGGGATTCTCAAGACTGTTCTGTTTATGTTCTACTAAATGACTCTTACTTTAAATAACAGAGCTTTTGTAATGGAAAGGATTTTTTTTTACTGGAGAAAGAAAAATAACGCTTATTGTACACAGGCATTTTTGGCAATTGAATGAAAGAGTGGATTGAATTCCTTTAGCAGACTGTAACCTATTTCTTTGAGCGGATTCAGTGAGAAGGAAAGGGCCCACCTTCCTCACCGATTCTCCTCTACTTTGAATTCTAGATTAGTTGATTTAAATGAGAATGATGTAATTGTTAGACATTTCTAGAATACAACTGCTGTTACAGTTTAGTTCCTTCATGTTAGATGTGCATAAATTTGTCTCATGAGAATTAGAAGTCGATTGATGAACATTGTTGGAGAACTACTTTCCCTTTTTTTGCATTAGGTTAAGATCTTGTTCACAAGAAATAAAAGTGTGAAGTACCTTCTTGCAATAAGTAGATTTCCTTTCTGCAAATAGTATAGAACTTCTTTTTGCAAAAGTAAATTAGAAAGTTAGATTATAGTAGGCAATCCGGGGTTCTTATACATTCATCAGTTTAGATTGCAATTATAATTTCAAATCTGTAGAACTCCAGTTGTATCAACATAACTGTGTTAGTGATAATGTTTTTTTTTTTTTAACTTCCCTACTACACTTAGATTAGAGATGATTTCTTAATCTAGCATAGACTTTGCACAATTATCTTGAAATATTAGACTTCCCTGGGTTGACAATTTATATTGAAAACTTTGATTTTCTATTCAATTAGACAATTAAAGTGCCCAACATTTTGGCGCCGTTGTCGGGGAGGATAATTATAGATTTTGATAAGCACGCTATTTTTATTTCTTAGGAATGAATAGTCTACATGAATCACGAAATGAGAGAATGAATCCCCCAAAATACTAACCTTACAGGCACCAGAGAACCTAGAGGAAGAAATCCTAACATATTGGGAATACAAACCATTGTTGATGAGATTATAGCCAGAGAAGATTCTTCTTCAGGATCCATTTTTCACCCTGCAAATCCTCCAAGAATACGTGATCCACAGTGAGCAGAAACACCCCTTCTTGAAACATCGTTCTCATCAAGGGCTGAAGCTGAAGTCGAAGCTGAAGATTTTCCACCAACAAATCAGCAAGCAACACTGGAGAACATTGAAGATCAAGGAAGTATAGTCTGGAATAGGGAAAATCTAGAAGAAGCTATTTATCAGATCAATGGTCGGATAGTCACTAAAGAAGAATGGGATGATGTTTGGAGAGAAAGAGAACATATGGAGAATCAAGGGGATAATGAAGAAGAGATCTACCAAGAGAATCCACAAAACAACGAGGATTAGGTAAACAATGAAAACACTATCTCTACCCTGGTTTTTCCTATTTTTGATGTTCCCACACGAGGGATGGATCCTATGAAAAACATATCTCTCTTAGCTCTCCCAAATTTTCATGGATTATCTACTGAAGATCCGGATGAGTTTCTGTTTGAATTTGACATTTTGTGTAGAAGCTATGACTACACTACCACTGCACAGAAGCTTAAACTGTTTCCAGCTACATTAAAGGGTAATGCGTTAAGATGGTTCATGAGCCTTAGAGGAGAAAATATTTCAACATGGGTACAAATGAGGCATCTTTTCTTGAACAAATACCAAGACTATTGTTGAACAAGGGAACGAAGAAAAGAAGTATTCAAGATGTCACAGAAGGAGGACGAGATACTTGAATACTTTGTGGAGTGACTCCAATATAATCTACAAAGGTTTGGACATCCGGATGTGAGTAAGGACATTCTGAAAACCATTTTTCTAAAAGGTGTTAGAGAATATTGTTTAGATATGCTGAATATGCTTAGCAAGGGAGACATATCTAAGGAATCCTATGAGGACATTGTAGATCTTTGCAAAATATGTTCTTGAGGATCTACAAGGAATAAGTCAACTATGAAGGATACTACTTTTTCAAGGGTACATAAATCAACCAATGGAGGAGAAACAAGAGCAAAAATAGGTAATCTGTTGGAAAATTTCAAAATAGAGATGATTAACTCTTTTGCCTCACAAATGGATACTTTGTAGGTCAAACAGAAACAAGCAGAATCATAGCAAGTATTGTGCATTTTCTGTCCAAAATCCAAAAAGAAACATCCACAAAAGGAGTGCCCATTGAACAGTGCCTAGGTATGCCTTATTTTTGAATTAGACCATGCCAATGACCAATGTCCTTCTCTACTAGGTGTAAAATCATCAATGAAGGAAACTAATGACGAAGCAGAGGCTGTCTATCTAATAACACAAAGAAGACAATGGAAGCCAAGAGGTCAAGGTATGAACTCTTAATTCTCTCCTCCAACATTTAATTATTGGAACAATCAACTACCATATGGCCAGACGAATGCCCCCCCTCCAAATCAAATTCCACCCTCTTATCAGGATCCCAATGCATGTTTACCTATGCCCCAACAAAAAAATAACTATGGGAAATGGAACCCATACGGGAGAGGCCCTCAACAACAACTTAGTTATCAAATTCATCACCAACCGAACCCCTATCAACAACAGTTCCAACCCCCGTACCAACAACAACAACTGCAATTGCCTCCCAATGCCTCACCAAAAAGTCCTCCCTTGTGACCTCAGATGCCTGTGAAAACTAACCCAAACCCAAATAATAAGGCCGTTCACAACATAGACATACATAATGTGCCAACCTTATCTATTACTTCTATGCCTTGTGATGAAATAAAATTAAGATCAGGGAGAATAGTTGAGCCAATAATTGAAGATGCTCCATCTTCAGAATCAGATAAGGAATCAGGGGAGAGACCATCTACTGATACAGAAGAAATTGGCCAACCCATTATAGAATCAGTAGACCCACCATTCCTTGAAAGACTGAAAATTACCAAGCCCGTGGAATTACTATCTTTCAATCTCCTAGGAGAATTGCAAAATATGCATGTTAATATTCCACTACTGTTAGGGATGATTTTAAGGATGGAAATTTGTTTTAAAATGTATAAACCTTGGCCAATTTTATTAATCCTTCATATGCCAACTATAAATGATGGGTGATATTTTTGTAAAAATATTCAAATTTATAAGGATTTTATATAGTTTTTATAAACTTTTGGCGATTTTTAAGGTAAATTAATTTTATCCTATAGAATTTGGGCGAATCATTTTTAAAATAGTGAATCTTGTTTTTGGAAAAACCTTGGAAAATTAGCCCATGAGCAAAATTTAGCCCCTAAAATCATCCATAACTACTGCAAGCAATAAGGGATGTCCCTATTTATGCCAAGACTGTGAGGGACCTCTGTATTAGAAAACCTAGATGAAAACCTAAAGATCCCCTCATAATGCATGTAGTGGGGGATTTGTCTGAGCTGATGTTAGGAAAAACTCCACCTATTAAATATGGTGACCTAGGAAACCCTACAGTCACTGTTAAAATTGGACAGACATCTATTCCACATGTACTAGTTGACTTAGGGGCAACAATTAACATCATGCTAATAGAAACTACGCAATTGTTGCAACTCAGAACACAAATCCAACCTACTCCTACTGTTGTAGAATTAGATGATCGCTCTACCATCAGACCAAAAGGAGTAATCAATGATTTAGTCATTTTAGTGTACTCATGGGAGTATCCTACTGATTTTTTCATTTTGCAACCCAAATCCCATTTGGGAGGCCATCCTCTAATTCTGGGATGACCATGGTTAGCTACAGATTATGCTTTCATTGGTTGTAGATCTGGTTCCATGACCATATATGATGGTTATGACACAAAAAAACTTACCTTGTATCCTCATGCTACACCCAATGCAGAACCTGGAAATTCTCTATGGATGGACACTGAGGATGGAAGTGCTCTGCCTATGCTAACTATAGGAAATGCCCTGAGTTTCAAAGATGAGATGGAGGATGATTTAATCAACTACTTTATTTGTGACCCCTCTAGTGTTACACAAAACATTCACCACCAGTTGATCAGAGTCTTTGACCCTATGGTCCAGGAAGAAATGAACTCGAAAATGTTCTCAGAAACTATTGACAATAAAATTGATTCAGCTGTAACTATAGTCGTTGTAACAACGAACGCTGTAACAGTAGATGAAGAAACAACAATAGATGAATTATTTCCTAGAGTCAGTTCTAAGAGCGTCATTTTGGAAGTCGAACCTGGGAAAACCTTGAACATCAATCCTGATCTCTCCACTACTGAAACTCGTCGATTGATGAAATTATAGACTGAACATAAGGAATCATTTGCCTAGGATTACATGGATATGAAAGGAATTCCCTCTGAACTATGCACCCACCATATATACATCAAAGAATAATTCCAACCCATTTGCCAACCGCAAAGGAGGATGAACCCAAACCTTAAAGAAATTGTTAAGGAAGAACTTCAGAAACTTCTTAATGCTGGATTCCTCTATCCTATATCAGACAACGAGTGGGTATCACCGTTGGTTATTGTGCCTAAAAATAATGGTAAGTGGACAGTGTGTGTGGACTATAGAGCCCTGAATAAGGCCACACAGAAGGATCATTTCCCTCTGCCATTTATTGATTAGGTTTTAGATAACCTAGCCAGAAAAAAAATATTTTCTTTCCTAGATGGATTCAGTGGTTATAACCAGATACAAATTGCCCCACAGGACCAAGATAAGACCACCTTTACCATCCCTTGGGGTACATTTTCCTACAAGGCAGGCAGGAGGACATCATCGTATCCATTGGCATATTATGAATGGAAAATATGGTGAATGGCTATCAAAATAAGCGGTTCTTCAAGACCTAGCGAGAATGGAATAAAGAAGCATGGGTGACCTAATCTAAAACGCCTGGGACTAGGATGTGCTCAACCGAGGTGAGTGGGAGTGGGAAATGATTGAGTAAAAGGTTCTCCCATTTGTCTTGTGTAATGCACTAGCCACTTTCTAGAGAGCTGTGATTGGTATTTTCTCTGATATGGTGAATGACTGTATGGAAATATTCATGGATGGCTTTACACCTTATGATACTGATTTCGAAGACACTGTCTAATTTGGAAAAAGTGCTAGAAATATGTAGACAGTCTCATCTTTCTTTAAATACATAAATGTGTTGTATGATGATGCGTGAAGGTGTAGTGCTGGGAAACTTCATCTCTTATGCATGGATTAAGGTAGATCCAGCCAAAATCCAGGTAATTTTGGACATTCCAACTCCATCAACTCAGAAATAGGTAAGAAGTTTTTTAGGGCATGCCGGGTATTACAGGAGATTCATTAAAAATTTCTCTAAACTTGCTTCTCCATTTTTTTTTCTATTAAAAAAAGATTTTGACTTTCATTGGACTGACAACTATGAATTGTCTTTTGCAGATCTTAAACATAAATTGTCCACAGCTCCCATCTTGAGAGGGTCCAATTGGGCTCTGCCTTTTCACATTTCTCCAGATTCCTTAGACACTACAATTGGTGCAGTACTAGGGCAACAGGAGGACACAGAACCCTATGCTATCTACTATATCAACAAGAACATGGTTGCTACTAAGTTAAATTACACAGTCACTGAAAGAGAATTCTTGGCAGTAGTTTATGCAATCAATAAATTTAGGCATTATGTAACTGGTTATCCCACATTTATTCATACTGATCATACATCCATTAAATATCTAATGAATAAACCTATTACTAATGCCTGAGTGACAAGATGGTTGTTACTACTATAAGAATTTGACATCACTATAGTGGATAGACCAGGAAAAGAAAATGTGGTTGCTGATTTTATCTCAATATTACATATAAATGATGATAATTCACCTGTAGATGATTCCTTTCCTGATGAACATTTGTTTGCAGTATCTTCTCACTCATCTTGGTGTGCATACATTGCTAATTATTTTGTTGTAGGGAAGGTACCTCCACATCTATCTCCTCGAGAAAGAAGGAAGATTATTCAAAAGAGTGCTAGGTATAGTTGGATAGGAGGATACCTCTTCTACACAGGCCTGGACCAAGAAATCAGGAGATGTGTGAGGGACGATGAATTTTATGATCTATTGAAAGCTTTCCATGATGGCCCTTATGGGGGCCATTTTGCTAATAAAAGGACCAGGCATAAAATTTTAAGGATGGGCTATTTTTGGCCCAACATATTTCAAGATGCCAAGAAGTATGTCCAAGATTGTGATAGTTGCCAATGCATGGGTTAGCCAACTCACAAGGATGATATGCCTCTCCAGTCTCAGGTAGTGTTAGAGCCTTTTGAGATATGGGCCATGGATTTTGTAGGACCCATTCACCCACCTTCCAATCAGAAATTCTATATATTGGTCTATTTAGATTACATGACCAAGTGGGTGGAGGCAAAAACACTTATCAGAGCCTCAGAAGAAGTTGTCTTAGCATTCTTGTTTGAATATATATTTGTTAGGTTTGGCATTCCCAGAGAATTGGTCATTGATGGAGGACCCCCTTTCACATCATATAAATTTGAATCTCTACTCACTAAATATCATGTTTTACATAGAATAGATTCTCCATACCATCCACAAGGAAATGGCCAGGTGGAAAGCACCAACAAAGTTATCGAAGCCATTCTTACTAAAACAGTGAGAGAAAATTGTAGGAATTGGTCTGACAGATTGCATGAATCCCTATGGGCTTACCGAACTACTTGGAGGAGCACAACTAGTTTTTCTCCTTACGAGCTGGTATATGGAAAAAGACCTGTTTTCCCCATTGAATTCGAAATCAAAACCTTAAGAACTGCATCAGCAGTCAACCTCGACTTGACTATGGCACAAAAAACTAGACTGTAGTAGCTCAATGAGCTTGATGAAAATCATTTGGATGCCATCCATCAAACCATGGTGATTCAACAAAAAATAACAAAATGGCATGACAGAGTCATCACAAATAAATTATTCCAGAAAGGAGATTAGTCTTTGTTGTATGATTCACGCTTTAAGGAATTTCAAGGTAAGTTGCATACACGATGGCTAGGGCCTTATGAGGTAGACACCATTTTTCCCAATGGGACAGTCCGGTTGATTAATATTGATGGATCCAATACACAGTTACATGCAAATGGTCATCGCTTGTGTTTGTATCAGTGTCCACTGTCCAAGGCAGAATTCAAAACTAGATGTACAGTTGATATAGGTTATCAATTCTTAAATGGAAAGAAGCTTGCTCCTTCCCCTTCTAAACTTTAGGACTTCTTTTTCTCAGACCTTGTATATAAATAACCTCAACAAAATTTGCATTTCTTCATTTTTAGTTGAAATTTCTCTATTTTCTTTACTATGCTAATAAAGCTTTGAAAGGTATCAGGTGGTTATGTGTGTGCAGGTGGATTGATGAACAACAAGGTTGAGTAGCGCAAAATGAGTCAAACGATTAGTTCATGGAAGTTGAAAAACTTCCTAGAAACTAACTTATGTAGTGTTTGACCGATTTCTATACTGTTACAACCCTTTTTTGCTAAATTGGCTGATTTCCATGCTATTACACCTTCTTCCACTAAATTGGCCGATTTCCATGCTGTTACACCCCTTTTTCGCTAAATTGGATGATTTCCATGATGTTACACCTTCTTTCGATAAAGTGGTTGATTTCCATGCTGTTACACCTACCTCCGCTATTTTTTCCAAAGAATTTGTTGATACACTAATTGTTGTTATTCTTTCTTGCCACTTCACTCTTTATTTTTCGCATTTTTGTCGATGTTGCTGCTCCAACCCTCCAATCTTTCCATGCCACAACACCACTGATTAGACAATATTGATGCTCTCTATCCGAAAGTGCTTCTTCATAATGACTTGACTTCACATCCGGTGATTTCCAGTTGGCTAACTACAGTAAGGATTCTATCTCTACTCCAGTTTTCATTTCTCTCATGATCCTTCATCATGTCAGCTATTCCGCGCAACTCATATGGCGGTTGGATTGTGTGGTTACTCTGACAGGTTGTTATGTGCAGTAAGATATGAAGTACGTGATTAATCCTATGTGTTAAAGTAATGAAGATATAAAAGAATGATTTTCTATTTACTAATCGGATGTCATAAATCAATGCACCTAGAGCCAATCTGCTTAGTTGGGGGGGGCAATGTAAATATAGCCATCCATTCCGAATTTTATACAAACCTCCACCACCTTTCCACCCACACTTATTTTTACTGAGACACTATATTCTTTCTGCAAACCACATTCGAGCTTGTTGCATCTCTGATTTAGGTGATAGTTTCTCCTCCTATGCGCTTGTTAGACTCTCAAGCAACATCATGGGAGGATCAACTGTGAGATATGAACCCGCAACTCTGAATAGTTTGCTACTACACCCAGAGGCCTACCAAATATTTCTCCAGGCCGGCTGGATATCGTATTTTAAAAAGTTGAAGGGGTTTAATGAGGATGAGGTATTGGAGTTTATTCAAAATCTTACTGAAGGGTATTCAATGGTGAATGGGGTAAGGATTCCAATGTCAGAAGAAAGCAATGTTGATGTAACATGGTTGCCAAGAACAGGAGACAGATGGTTTCATAGAAAAACACATCTTCCGGATGCACTGAAGGGTTTCCTCGTCAAAACTGAGCAAGTTCATACCAAAGGAAAAGGTGAAGATGCCAATTCCTTACCAGAGCCATGGGGGAAAGTCGTAGAATTTATTAAAAGGTACATTACCTATGAAGGTCGATACCAAGTTGTTTATTTTTTTGATTTCATATTATTATCACATTTGCGACATCAAAAATTCATAAACATTCCTTATTTTCTCCTCCATTCATTGCATAACATGGCTCATTTTTTAAAAAAATCCAAGAACCCCAAGAACTGTGTTTCTAATCACAGACTCATCGGCCTATTAATTCGCATAGGTATGGGCATTTCCAATAACCCATTACATGCTGTAGTAGACCAACCACATTCTGTACATATAGATATGATTGCACAAGTCCTTGAAAACACAACCCATGGACCTCTTCCTAAGCCTCTTCCCTCGACTGCAACAACAGTCCAAACCCCTACTGTTGCCATCCATAAGACGACTCAGAAAAGTAATCTCATAACTCGAAGCCATCCTGGCACCAACCATACAAGCCTTGACAAAATTGCATTGCAACAGCCTGTAGTTGTGCTCAAACAAACTGATGAACAACCAACCACTCGACCAAGAAATGTGTCACAACACTTGGCTGCAACACCTATCATTGAAAACCTACCCATTGCCTCAGAAAAGAAAACCCCTTCTCCTATCTATGGATCACCGAGAAAGAGAACAAGGTCAGCACGGTCCATTGCGACACCTATCATTGACAACCTACCCCCTATATCTGAAAAGAACACCCCTGTTCCTATCTCTGCATCACCTAAAAAGAAAGCAAGGTCAGCACGGTCCAATGTAACATCAAGTCTTCTTACCTCCTCTATTGTTGCACAGACATTCACACAGAACCCTCCTATTGCTGCAATAACCGATCAAGCACCTACTATCATTACCAGCGCATTTTCTCGGAACAGAAAACGTCCATTCAAGGGAAAACCTCAGAGAGCCCTTGACCAAATTGGATTAACAACAAATCAGAGCCCTTTGGCTGCTGTGACAAAGAAGTCTATAGAGGTACGAATACCAGGTTTTACTTTATGCATAGAACTTCAGGAAATTATTCTCTCATTTTATAATGAAGGTCCTCAAATCGCAGCAGAATCATCGGCTCCGCCTGATGACTCCATGTTTCACATGTCCATTGATGATGTCTAGATCATCGTAGACCCCAGTATACCATAATTTCCTCCTTGTGTGGTTGAGAAAGAACGCCCCGTTCCTCCTCCAGCAATGAAGAAGAAAACCCCTTCTTTTGTTTCTATTTTACCCAGGAGAAGAACCAGGTCCACCAGGTCTGTCGAAGCTACAATTGGATGGAAAGATGTGGAACAAGATATTCCTATTATTCATCCACTATCCTCTATGGTTTATGTAGGGATGGTTCCAGAAGAACCAACTGTCCATGTCAAGAATGTTCCACAAGAACCAGTCCTGACAGATACAACTGTTACACCAGAACCAACTTCTCCACAGAGGATTGTCCCACCAAAGCTAGTAATACAAGAACCAACTGTCCATGTCAAGACTGTTCCACAAGAACTAGTCCTGAAAAACACAATTGTTACACAAGAACTAGCTACACAACATGTTGAGGATGTGCCACTTGCCCAATTATTTGCCCAAATAGAGAGAAAGATCAAGAATACAACAAATTCCAGAATCACTGCACTAATAACAGAGAATGATAACCTCAAAGTAGAGTTAAATACCCTGAAACAAGAAGTGGAGGATGCACGACAGAAGAATCCAGAAGGGATAACCTTGGACATCCTAGCACTGACAAAATCTATTATGGAAAAAAACAAAGAACTTATGTGCTTTGAGTGCAGAAACATTTACTTTGAGGCAGGATATGAGGTAGTCAAAGTTCCAGTCGCTAAAGGACCAACAATTATCTCAGTCAAGACTGAACATGAACTTACTGCTACACAAAAATCAGTAAAACAGGTTCCAGTCACTAAATGACCAGCAACTGTCTCAGTCAAGACTGAACATGAACTTACTTCTACACAAAAATTAGTAAAATAGGTTCCAGTTGCTAAAGAAACAACAATTGTTTCAGTCAAGACTGAACATGAACTTACTGCTACACAAAAATCAGTAAAACAGAGGAGATCTCAATGTCATAAAACAACTGTTGGTATACCAGAAGCTTGCAAACAAGAACCTTTGTTTCCTTCATGAGTTGTTACTCGAGCAACTCAAACTGATTCTGTTCTCAAACATAAAGAAACTCAGACAGATCGTTGACACAACAGATTTTCTTTTGAACAAAACATTTTTCAATACTGGCACTTAGCAATTTTTCACTGGAGGAGACAATTATCTACTTTAGCTACAAAGTAAGGTTTGAATGTGTTTTGCATGAGGACATGCAATGTCTTCAGTTGGGGGGCATGTTAGGACCCAAAAATGTCCTTTTTTCACTACATCTTTTTCCCATTCAACCTTCTCATTCCTAAGCTAAATGACTATTATAATGAGTACTAAGACCCTTTTTCCCAAGGTATGAACTATTCATCTCACTTTTATATTTTCATTTACTTAGCATGTTTGATTGGTAACATTCTCATATTTTACCCATGAAATGATTTAACTAATGATCAAAATGATTAGAACAACCCACTTCGAGAAACTCACTGCTGTTACAGCTATGTGCCAATCTTGGAAGTTGTTACATGACTGCTGCAATGGATGCCACCAATCCTGGAAGCTGTTACACGACTACTGCAACAAAAGCCCGTCAATCTTGGAAGCTGTTACAATAGATGCCACCATTCCTGGTGTTATACGACTGCTGCAACACCTACTAATTAGATATGCTGGCTCACAATGTTGATCAAGGAGAGTTCTAGATTTTGTATTAATGATATCAAACAAAAAACTTGAGAATAGGGGATTATCAAGACTGTTTTGTTTATGTCTACTGAATGAATCTGACTTTAAATAGCAGATCTTTTGTAATGGAAAGGAATTTTTTTTACTGGAGAAAGAAAAGTAACGCTTATTGTACACAGACATTTTTTGCAATTGAATGAAAGAGTGGATTGAATTCCTTTAGCAGACTGTAACCTATTTCTTTGAGCGGATTCAGTGAGAAGGAAAGGGCCCACCTTCCTCACCAATTCCCCTCTGCTTTGAATTCTAGATTAGTTGTTTTAAATGCGAATGATTTAACTGTTATACATTTCTAGAATACAACTGTTGTTACAGTTTAGTTCCTTCATGTTAGATGCACATAAATTTGTCTCATGAGAATTAGAATTCGATTGTTGAACATTGCTGGAGAACTGCTTTGTTGGACAACTGAGAGGGGGGTGAATTAGTTGTCACTGTGCTTAAACAATTATTCTTCTTTTAAAATATTTACAAGGAACTCAATGATGATCACAATAATGCAGGGAAATGAACAATGGCACATTCAACATCAGTCACATATATGATAAACATAGAGATAGATATTTCCCAAGGAAACCCATACAGGGTAAAAACCTCTTCTTCTGTATATGATAAGTATTATTTACATTCTTTACATTATCATACATTTGAGAACCAACTCATTGTGAGGCTACAACCTCTGTTTTGCAAGATACAACTTGTTGAGAGCACCAACTCTCTATTTTTCTCTAGCACCCACTAGAAGGAAGCACCAACTCCCTGGTTTCTCTAGCACCAACTAGAAAGAAGCACCAACTCCCTGGTTTCTCTAGAACCAACTAGAAGGAAGCACCATCTCCCCGTGTTCAAGCCCCCACTTGAACCTCTGAGGACACCAGTCCTCCCTAGCACCTCCCAACCTGCCTGAATTATGAATATGAAATACTGAAACCTATTATAGTGATATAGTGTTCAATAACAGCTTACCAGTCTCATCACTATTCTGCAAGATTTTGCTACTCAGACTTCCTTGCTATCTTCCAACATGCATCTGTTTCCCATTCTATTCTTCTACTTTTATGCTCTGTGCACCATGTCCATTAGCTGCACAGTTCTCCTTCTGTTCTTTTCAGCTGCTGCACTCTGATCCTTCTTCATACATGAATCACCTTCAACCACATCCATAGCAATCCCAATGACAACAACAACCACATCTCTTCTTTGTACTGTGTATTTATATCTTTTGTGCACCTTATGCATGCAATGCGCGCAATACCTCTGCATACTCACACCACGCCTATATCCTCCATAACGCGAGTGCTCTGTCTGATCATCATTTTGACTCTTCAACTTCTCTGGCCATTTTTCCACTCATTTAGCATCACTATATGTTATGCTAAGATTCCTCAGCCTCTCTGGTAGTTGAGACTCTTCGTCTTCTCTGTGAAAGTCAAGATCACCTTCTCTATTCCATTTACAAGATTCAATGCTCATCCAACTATCAATCACCTCCACGATCATCTTAATCCCTCTTGAAGATTCCCAGAGACTCTTCATCTCCTCTGTCAATCACCCCGAAGTGTCTTCAAGTCCTATGGTAGACACCATCAGTGGTTCTGGAAGTTATACTGTGACGTGCAACAATAGCCCTCTGATATCCTTCAGTTTCATCTGTACCATTGGATTAGCTGTGATTTTTTTGTTTCGCACTTGCGTAATTCGAAGATTATGTGATGAGACATATTGACTCTTCATGTTTCGAGCTCCGAAAAGGAGCTTGGTTACTGTAGCTCCCTCCTCTACGTGACCACAGGTGGTGACCACCGGTTATAGCGATATTTCACCTTTTCGGTATTTCGGCATTAGTATGATCCCGTGTTTTGAAATTCCCAGACACGATCCCTTAACAGAGCTTATCTGTACTAGGTCCTTCCTCCATGTGACCAGACGCGGTGACCACCGGCTGCGCTATAAGGATGATCCAGATTTTATGAGCAGAACAAAATGACTACAGATTATTACTAGATGCTTAACACAGAATAACAAAGATACAGTAAAATTGGTTTTCTATTCAATAAGGAAATAAGCTGAAACTGTAAAATGCAGCGGAAAACAAACTTGCTGGAATGGTGGCAGCTTATCTCTGAGAAGAGATGTGACGACTATGCTCATTCGCAAGAACATCATTACAATGAGGCTCTCAAGGCCTTTTTACAATAAAAAGGAGTTTCAAAAACCCTAAACATCCAAAAACCTAACCCTAGGAGATGAAGCGCCAAAAGTCATGTGGGCCCCGTTTGGGTAAGTCAGTACATCAACTTCCCAGGGTCGTAACTTTTGCATACGATCTCCATTTTAGGCGTATGATAGCCCATTGGAAAGATATATCCGAGGACTACAACATTTGCAAAAAAATTCACGATGAAATTTTACAACTGCAACATACCCCAAAAACGTCGTTTAGGGCCTCAAAACGGCTCCAGAAGTTCAGGACCCGAAAAACTGCTAAAAATAGTAAATTATCAAAATTGCTAGAAAGTTGTTTTGAGCCAGCTGGAAAAGGTGGGTGGCCACCAATATCCACCTGGATCAAAGGCACTGCGAAATTATGGTCTTCATCGACCCTGATCGACGGTCCACAATCTCGATGAATCAACGGTCCAGATATTTTCATGATCTCACGTCTCGTTGTTCCTTAGATGGAGGCTCTCGTCACTCCAAGTCACAATATGCAAAGCTCCAAGATGGAGCTTAGATCAACGGTCTAGAAATCTTGGTGATCTGACAGTCCAGATCTTATCGTGAATTCACATCTCGCGATTCCTTTGATGGAGGTCCTTGTCACTCCAAGTTGCGATAGGTGAAACTCCAAAATGAAGCTTAAATCAACGGTCCATGATCACACCTTGATCTGACAGCTGCGATTAAATCGTGATTTCACATATCGCGATTTCAGTGGTCATATTTCTTGCCTCTCCAAGTCGTGAGTCATGAAACTCTGAAATGGAGTCTTAGATCAACTGTCCCGATCAACACTTGATTTGACGATCATCAGGAATTGTAAATGGGATCCAACGATCAGAAATGCTACTTCTCCTCACGAGCTTACTTTGTTCCGCTTACTCTGATCTTTCCATCACTGATGTTTTCCATCACTGATCTTTGCCATCGCTGATCTTTGTCATCATTGATCTTTGCCATCATTGTTCTTGCAATCAATGATCTTTGTCATCGCTGATCTTTTCCATTGTTGTTCTTGCCATCAATGAAAAGCTTACTCCCAACTGTAAACCTTCCAACATGCTTTCCCTTTTTCTGCATTAGGTTAAGATCTTGTTTCTGAGAAATAAAAGTGTGAAGTACCTTCTCACAATAAGTAGATTTTGTTTCTACAAATAGTATAGAACTTCTTTCTGCAAAAGTAAATTAGAAAGTTAGATTAGAGTAGGCAATCCAGGGTTCTTATACATTCATCAGTTTAGATTTCAATTATGATTTCAAATATGTAGAACTCCAGCTGTATCAGCATAATTTTGTTAGTGATAATGTTTTTTTTTTTTAACTTCCCTACTACAATTGGATTAGAGATTCTTTCTTAGTATAGCATAGACTGTGCACAATTATCTTGAAATAACAGACTTCCCTGGGTTGACAATTTATATTGAACACTTTGATTTTCTATTCAATTAGACAATTAAAGTGCCCAACAGTGCACATCTCCTAAACTTAACAAATTTAAAACTTCTATGCAGTCATCTCTAATACCCTTCAAAAATACGGTTCTTACTACAACTGGGTCTATGGTGAATAATTTTGATTTCTGGTAGTTGTATAAGAACCTTTCAAATTAGTCTTCAGGGCTTTCATCTTCTATTTGTTGCATTTTAAAAATGTCATTTTTAGAATTATCCTTACAATAGTCTTGGTATTTCCGTAAAAATGTGTCTTTCATTTGATCCCAAGAGAGGATTGTATTTTCTCCTAATATTATGAACCATATTAAGGCTGAATCTTTCATTGTAGCAGGAAAGAGCTTAAGTTTTTGGGCATCGTTTGAGTACTTATAGCTTCTACATAATATGTCAAACTTGAATAAAAATAAATCTGAATCTTCAGTTGACATACCTCTGAAAGTGGGTAATGATGATAGTGGGATATTCTTCATGTTGATGTTTCTGTAAATATCCAAGATTGGAAACCCAAAGGTCTTAGTCTCAGTGGTTGCATTTCCTTCTTCTTCTGCCATTCCACTAATAGATGGTTCAGAAACTGGATTTTGTGTGTCTCCTAAAAGTTCAACAGATTCATGCTCTGCCCGCCCCAATGCTGATTCTTCCGTTTTAAGTTCTTCTTCTGGAGCCTTGTTGGCTCCCCTTGAACTTTCTCCTGGTGGAATTTTTCCCGCACCAGTGTCAGTTGGATTAGTTGGGGGGGG
>ML795559.1:313491-331287 GCA_009831015.1 Picea engelmannii
TTTTGAATCTTTAGATCTTACAAATCTACCCTTATTATCTCTATATCTACGCATAAAATGGAAATTTAATTCTTAATTGAATTGAAATCTTAATTCTATCTAGAAGGTAAGAAGGAAACCTGGCTTCAGAGAACCCCACTCTAGTGACTGTGTGGCTCTTCAATCACATATTAAACGTTTTATCCTCCTCCCTCAAGTAGCCTTTAAAATCATTCAAAAACTATGCAAACAATCTAAGCTAAAAATCACTTCCTACCGTTTGCAACTCCCCGACAATGGCGCCAAAATGTTGTGCTACTTATATGTTTAGTATAATGCACTCATTAATTATCAATTTGGGATTCGTAATCAACAGATTTGCAAGACACCAGTAAGAAAGGTAATTCTAATGTCATGATTATAGAACTATTCTAGATTATGCATGCCAGAAACAAAACAAACTAGCAAATCAAAACACACTTTCGTTGTCTTTCACAGAGAGGTTATCTACTCCATTATGGCACATGCAAGTATGATATGGAGTTCTTTGACATATCAACTTTGCTATCTAACCTAGAAAACTAACTATGCAATCACACTTCTGAAAGGAAAATCACACATCAATCACCAAGACATAGCATGGGTAGTTCAATAGTCAATATATTGAGTATGTTGTGGTTCACAATGTGTTGTTGTAAACTTCACTAGTTCTCCATCAATTATGTATGACTACTGCTGCCAACATTTATGTCCATGAAACAAAATCAAATTCATAAAAACAAAAACATAGCATATGCATAACAGAGTAAGTAAATATCTCCAAACAATCGTATAATCAAAATCCTAGTCTAAACTATACTGCTATCATCTGAAAGAATTAAGATTCAGCTAATCTAACATCTATACTATTGAAATAAACTACTAACACTAATCTATAAGGATGCTGACCTTTGTTGGGTGGTGGGCCCTTGCCTCTTCAACAGGTCAGCGAATGGATTCTACAGTAAGCTTTCTTTCAATCCATGCATTCCTCTTACTCAAATTTCAAAACATAGAATTAAACTATGCTAACAACTCAACTCACATTCATTCATTAATGATCAAGACCTGGAAATAAATGACATCCTTCTATTAAACTTCAGCTCAAAATATGTTCTATAATATGTAGCATTGCTTTACATGCTGGATTATACTAACTCACTACTACCTCCACCATCCTTTCCATGACTATTTAAACAGTCTTAGTCGTGAAACAAAAGGAGGTGAAATCCTTAGCAAATCAGTCAATTGTCAAATTTATATATTTGGTTACATATTTTGAGCTTCATCCTCATGACACGAAGTGTATGAAGATGAAGCAATAAACAAACAAGCTTATCATAACCTTGCTAGAGCTTTAATGATTTAGCAAACATCCAACAATTATCTTTGGTACGATCTGGGGCTAAACTTGGTATATTTTGCTTCCTATATTGGTACCAGATCGTGACAGGTGAGATTCCGTAAATGGTACTGGATCCAAATAGTATGCAAGTGGTTGGTATCGGACTAGAATAGTCTACGACCGTTGGTACTGGATCACGATGGTGGATGGTTCGGTACCAGATCTGAATGGAAGGTGCACTTGGTACTGGATTCAGATAGTGGCAATCTGACCCATAACTATCGGATGGCTGAGATGGTATAGAAAGGCTGGACTCATCTAGAGGTCAAAGGTTATACATGGAAAATTAAAACATTAGTACATGCAACATTTAGTCTCCTAGCTCAGTAAACCACAAAAATGCATGAATTAATTATACTTTACCTTATGACCTCATCAATGGCTAATGGTAGTGTTCTTTGTCATTTATCCAAGATTAGGTAAGCCAAAACGGTATAGATGAGGAGTATAATAGGGTAGTGGGGATGTCAATTTAGAGGCTCAACACCATCCAATCACTGAAACACTACAAGAGGAGATGAAGCTCTGGGGGATATGCATAAAATGAAGGGTACAATGCAAGAGGGAGAAAATCCCTTCTCCACTAATGTCAAAGGGGGAGATTAAAGAGACAAGGGAGACTTTCAAGATAGGGGGAGAATTGAAGGAAACAATCAACTTAGATGATAAAAAAATGAGGAGATCTGTGGTTGCATAGACTAGAGGAGTTTCAGATTGTGTTGCCATCATGACAAAGGGGGAGTTTGTTGGAAAAAAAAATTCATTGATGTCAAAGGTGTTGAATATTAAAATCACAACGATGAACTCCTCCCACAAAGGATTGCTAAAGAGCTATTATTTAATTATGATAATAATATAATACTAGTAGGTGGGACCCCCATGTTGACTAGAGGCACAAGGATAGACATATCACACTTATTTTGCTACTATTATGATGTTTCCTACACAAACCTACATTTTTGATGATGCGGTCTTGGTTTCATTTGGCATGATAATGAGTGGTTAATTCATTATTATTGAATTCTATTGGTAATCACTTGCGACACATAACAATTTCCATGGTTATGAGGATCATGTTGTTTACAGGTGCTATGTTATAACCTTGTCACTAATTTGTATATTGATTACTTATCCACACATATGCAAAGGATAATTAAATGGTAGCATGATCAAAACAAAGAAAAACTATGAAAAGGTTCTAGAGTTCAAACAAAAGGAAATAAAGTGTGTATTAATCCTTGAGATATGATAAAAGACTACATGCAACTTTCAAATGAAAGAATTAATGGGTACAAGTGTTAGTCCTAACTATTATGCTATTTGTTTGGTTAAGGGACTATGAAAATTTTATTAAATTCGAATGGAGGAACATATAGCAATGTTGATGTGATTATTGTGTGGAGTTATGGCAAAGGTTAACGTAGAGATATGAGATATCTCAGGTGGCACACTATGCAACATATATGTTATCAGATCTTATGATGGATTGGAATAGATTATGCATTGGTTATATGGTTGATTTAATGGTGGATGTTATGTTCATTGGGTTGTCTCATACATGGGATTTAATGGGGCCAGGTGAGGAAGTGACGTGCATTTACTACACGTCACCCCAAACCTTCCCTATCGCCCTTCACCCTAGCTTTGTTGCATTGTTTCTATGTTGGTTGTGAAGTTCCAAATTTCCAGGATTAGTAAGGGAAAACTTGACCTGTTCACCATTGAAATGATTTTCTCATAGGTATGGCTCTGAACTTTCCATCCATGATGGACTCTCTGTTTTATGAATCAAATGGTGGCTCAGTGATGCATGGATTCTGTTTTTTCTTGAGTTTTTCAACTGTGTTTATATATGGTGTTATGGCTCTCTATGATGACTATAAAATGTTGGTAATTGTAAGAATATAAATGGGTATTATCGTTATAAAAGTTTCACATTAGTTGTGTTAGCAATCAAATAATTCATTCTGAAATTTGTTTTGATATCATATCATAATATGATAATAAGGTAAAGATTTATTTATAAATCTTTAAGTTTTAAAGTATATAAGATTGGCTTTAAATCTTATTACCCAATGAAAAAATGACATGGCATCTCAAAATATACCAAGAAGAAAATTTTATCTTTCACCAGCTAAATGAATTTTTCACAGTGTAGTAAGCTAGTGAAAGTCTCCCTTTTCACCAGCTAAATGTCTGTTTTCACAGTGTAGTGAGCTGGTGAAAGTGTAGGTTTTTCAACTGATAAAATGCCTTGGGAAGAATCAATTTTTTGAGCCGTGGAGAGTCTATTTTACACACTCAAATAGTTTATTGAAAACTAGACATCCTAAGCTTTCCAATGGTACTTTCAGATATTCATTTAGAGCTAGGGAAGGCAGTCAAAAGTTCCCCACAATATGAGGCATCATTTTCATAAATTTTCCAAAATGTATTATTTTGGTAAAAAGATCAAATTCGACTTGGTTGAGTTTATTAAGGAGCAGATGATGATGAGTAATAATATATATTATCAAATATCATCCATGAGTGCATGTGGAACTTCATTTGATCAATAGAAATATTCTAGAGATCAAATCCTAAAATGTAGGAATATGACTAGATTTGGAAATCTGGACTTTCCTGTTTTAGTCACCTTCTTGGGAGACAGATTCTGATCATCTAGAAGAGTATTTTTAGAAACTGAAGGAGGGTTTTCATAATAATGGGTGGATATTCAATAAAATCTCTCATTTTTCCAATATCTATTTTGATTTGTGAAATATAGATCAATCTGTGAGCACCATATTTCTAGAAATTAAATACTCTATTTTTCCTGTTTTAGTCACTGTCTTTAAGGACATATTATGATGATTTGGAATACTATTTTTAGAAACTAAAGGAGGTTTTTCATAAGAACGGATGGATATTCAATAACCTCTCTCCGTGTTCCAATATACTTTGTGATTTGGAGGATATAGGTGAATCTTGGAGCAACATGTTTCCAGAAATTTCTGTCTTTTCCAACCACTTCACATTTTCGAATTTGAGATAAGAAAAGAAGTTATCATATCCATCTTTTGAGGATCTTGAAAAAAATTCGCAAAGATTATTTAAGCTCATAGATTTAATATGCAAAGGGGGTCGATTCTAGATAGAGGACTATATTATGTTGTAAACAAACTTTTACTATGATAATACAAATCACAGTTTTCTCTCTCTATTGATGTCAAATTCTCATTTTCCTTCTGTACTTTCTGTTAAGTTGTTTTAGATACAGAATGATGGTTATCTCATTGGTTAGCTCATAACTTGATATTAAGTTGCTTATCATTGTTTATTAAACCCTACACTTTGTATTCGGTTTATAAACATTGTTTTCTCACTCATTTAAATCTATCATCTGATCATCAATGCTTGAGAGCACTGGTTTATTTGATTTTCATTTTACTGTCTGAGTGCCATACTATAATTGAGTTATCCCATTGATCCACACATACATAAACACAAAAACAAGTTTTCTTCAAAGTTACCAAGCATCTTTGACCTACAACCTCAAAGAGTTTCTTGGAGTGCTAACGAATTGGCATCGTTGCCGGGGAGAGGAGATTGAAGCTCAGCTTCCTTGGGACATGACAAGATACAACTTTGATGATAGACAAAGTCTGGACACTAATCAGTTTTAATCATCTATTTGGCGACTCCACAAAGGAATATTTAGTGGTGACTCTATTTTTCAGAAATCTAATGGCGACTCCACTGGTATGAAATGAACAAGAGGTATGTTTTTTGCAATTTTTCAAGTATTTCTGGTTACCCTCATCCAGTGCCTAGTAGAGATGAATGGGAACACAACCTTCCCAGATTTAGAGGAGAACAATGGGAAGTTCAAGCTAAACACTTGATGGATTTTCATGAATTTATTCATCGGTTTGAAATTGTACATGAGGATGTTCAAATTAAGTTTTTTAGGCATTCATTAGAGGGGATTTCTCTTGACTGGTGCTGGTCTCTTCCAAGTGCAAGTGTCATCTCTTTGGTAGATTTTCATGTGTTTTGTAAAGATAAATTTTCAAATGAATTTCTCTATCCTGAGTGTTGTCATGAATTAAATATTTTGAATAATGAATTAGACACTCATGAAGAGTATGCTGCTATAGAGGATACTCTTCATTATGATCGAGAGATTAGTAATCCACACTATGATAACCTTAGTGATGCTTTTGACATTGTACCAAATGCATATACTATATTAGGTTGTCATGAATATCAGATTTTTCCTTCTGAAAACTTTGAATATGGTGAGCATATTGACATATCAGTAGGAGACAGTTTTGGATCTGCAGCAAATACTAAGGGCAGCCCTCAGCTTTTAGTTTTGCAGACAAAAGGGAATTGCAATAGACATGAAGAGAAAGATGATGAGCATAAGTGTCCAGATCAATAGTCCCCCCTATATGTTTCTCCAACAGAGGTTGAGCATTCTACATTCAACACTGAGATCAGTGAGAGCAACCAACAGCTCCAGTAGCACCAACAACTTTTCAGTTCTCAGTTGAAACAACAAGATGATAAGGAATAAAATTTTGAGATTTATGAAGACTTTGTTACATCAGAAAATATTTCTCATCATGATCAAGAGATTAGTGAAGGAAACAACCAGAATAATTTCTTTTTTCAGTTGGAACAACAACAAGGAGAGGTATTTCATTGTGACTTTGATGACCCCATTGCTGACTATTTGGATTCTATAAGCAACATAAATGTCCAAATACTTTTGTCAGATGAAAGTGGGCTCTATAATTTTTTCAAATTATATTTTTGCATTCTATGGTTTCCTATATTGTTCGAGTTAGGATCAATTATGATATTAGTAAATCAGTTTCTGATATGACTGCATTGGAAATTCAGTTTTACTTGATCAAATTGCCTCTACTGGTTAGTGTAGGAGTAGGCAAAAGAAAATAAGATCCTCATCTGAGCAAGTAGATCCTTCTAGTTCAGTTGTTGATTTATGAAATAAGTAGGCAGGCTACATCAAAATACATACATTTTTCAGTTTAGCAGAGGATTAGGTGAAAAAAGCCAGATGTTATCTCCAAATATGAATCAGTCAGTTTGTCTCATTTTCTGGTGATGGCATGGTCATAAATAGGGTTCCATACATTTTTTAGAAATTCAAATGTCGAAGTATAGGATATAATTTGTTATTTCCTATTGTTATTTCTAAATAATATTGATTGTCAAAGGTCTTTTCAAAAAATTCGAAGAAAATATTTTCAACGGATAACATTTGTTTTGAAGCTAAAGTTAGCTGATGGAAGTTCAAGGTTTCAAAAGCTAAATGGAACTCTCAGCAGCAAGCGAGTTGGTGAAAGTTTTGATATGGGTATTTTCTCCAATGTCTTTAGAAACCAGAAAGGGGCATGTTGTACACATGTCATGTGATCATGATGGAAAATTTAATGGAGGGAAAGGAGAGGTTACACCTTTTCACCACATCTTAGTGGAATATCATGATAGATTTGATCATGTATTTCATGTGGTAGACCGAGGACAGGTTAAAGAAGTGATGAACACTTGATCATCATTACATCGAGATAATAAAGTACTATATCTTTGTCGGCATCAAACCAAAGCTATCATTCCTCTCTCCAATTCATGGTGTTTAAAAATTCTATTTATGGGGTTTCATCTATCAATTGATTAAACATGAATGTTTTCACCAGCACCAACACTTTCCTCATTTAAAAAGTTATCTGTCTCAGTTGTGTACAGATCGACCTGTGATTATTGCATTATGGGAAGAAAGCAAGGAGGACCACCTCTACTAAAGGAATTAGACAACAATGAAGATCAAAATTCCAGATTATAATTTGCAGCAAATACTAAGAGCAACCCTCAGTTTTCTGATTTGCAAACATAGGAAGATTGCAATAGATACAGAGAGAAATATGATGAGATGAAAATTCCATATCAGTCGTTCATCATGCTTTCTTCTCAGATAGAGATTAAGCAGTCTATATTTAGCATTGAGATCTCTGAGGGAAACAAGAAACTTGATTATTTTCAGTTTATTGATTTAATGAATAAACAAGCAGGTTATAGGCAGGTTACAAGTTTGCTACAAGTTTTTAGATGATAAATTGTAAAGGCTAAATGACTCCATGCCCAATACTAAAGGCACAAGGTCTACCAGGTTCTTGGAAACCTCACAGGGAGGTCTCCATCCCAGTTGGAGCTAGATGTTAGCGATCAAATAATTCATTCTGAAATTTGTTTTGATATCATATCATAAGATGATAATAAGGTAAAGATTTATTTATAAATCTTTAAGTTTTAAGGTATATAAGATTGGCTTTAAATCTTATTACCCAATGAAAAAATTATGTGGCATCTAAAAATATACCAAGAAGAAAATTTTAGCTTTCACCAGCTAAAAGATTTTTTCACAGTGTAGTAAGCCGGTGAAAGTCTCCCTTTTCACCAGCTAAATGACTGTTTTCACAGTGTAGTGAGCTGGTGAAAGTGTAGGTTTTTCAGCTAATAAACTGCCTTGGGAAAAATCAATTTTTTGAGCCGTGGAGAGTCTGTTTTACATGCTCAAATTGTTGATTGAAAAATAGACATCCTAATATTTCCAATGGTACTTTCAGATCTTCATTTAGAGCTCAGGAAGGTAGTCAAAAGTTCCCCATAAGATGAGGCATCATTTTCATAAATTTTCCAAAATGTATTATTTTGGTCAAAAGGTCAAATTCGACTTGGTTGAGTTTATTAAGGAGCAGATGATAATGACTAATCATATATATTATCAAATATCATCCATGAGTGCATGTGGCACTTCATTTGATCGATATAAATATTCTAGAGATCAAATCCTAAAATGTAGGAATATGACTAGATTTCGAAATCTAGATTTCCTGTTTTAGTCACCTTCTTGGGAGACATATTTTGATCATCTAGAAGAGTATTTTTAGAGACTTAATGAGTTTTTTCATAATAACGGGCAGATATTCAATAACCTCCCTCATGTTTCCAATATCTATTGTGATTTGTGAAATATAGGTCAATCTTTGAGAACCATATTTCTAGAAATTAAATACTTTGTTTTTCCTGTTTTAGTCACTTTCTTTAAGGACAAATTATGATAAGTTGGAATACTATTTTTAGAAACTGAAATATTTTTTTCATAAGAACGGGCGGATATTCAATAAACTCTCTCATTTTTCCAAGATATTTTGTGATTTGGAGGATATAGGTGAATCTTGGAGTAGAATTGTTCCATAAATTTCTGTCTTTTCCAGCCACCTCACAATTTCAAATTTGAGATAAGAAAAGAAGTTATCAGATCCATATTTTGAGGATCTTGAAAAAAATTTGTAAATATTATTTAATCTCATATATGTAAGAGGAAAAGGGGGTCGATTCTGGATAGAGGACTATATTATGTTGTAAACAAACTTTTACTATGATAATACAAATCGCAATTTTCTCTCTTTATTGATGTCAGATTCTCATTTTCCTTCTGTAGTTTCTATTAAGTTTTTTTAGATACAGAATGATGGCTATCTCATTGGTTAGCTCATAAATTGATATTAAGTTGCTTATCATTGTTTATTAAACCCTACACTTTGTATTTGGTTTATAAAAATTGTTTTCTCACCCATTTAAAGCTACCATCTGATCATCAATCCTTGAGAGCACTGGTTTATTTGATTTTCATTTTACTGTTTGAGTGCCATATTGTAATTGAGTTATCCCATTGATCCACACATACATAAACACAAAAACAAGTTTTCTTCAAAGTTACCAAGCATCTTTCACCTACAACCTCAAAGAGTTTCTTGGAGTGCTAACAGGTTGTTTGATCGGTCAGTGTGGTTTTTATGATGGGTCTATGTGAAATAATAATGACAATGGTGCAATAAGGATCTGAGTTTGATGGTTGAGGGTTTTTATTCACTGTTATGTGTATCAATGTCTGTCAACTCGTTTCCCTCTAGGTTGTGGTAATCATCATCCAGTTGCAGAGAAACTGTCGATAGTTGGTGTGTTCTTTGTTTAAACCCCGGGTTGCTTTTCATGGTCATTTCTTACTGTCTTGTCGCTAGAATATTTCCAAAAAACCAGTCTTGGTTGGCCCTAAATTTTAATACAGGCCTGTGTATTAAATGGATAGGAGGATACAAAGAGCTTCCACACACCACTCCTCTTGTTTCTATTATTATGATGACTGTGTGTCCCAAAGTCCCACTGTTGTTGTTGTCAAAATTTATCAACCTCCCAAGTGATTGGAAAGAGACATCATCTCACTGTATTTGAATAGCCTCCACTGTTTAAGATAACCCCCGTTCCTCTATGCAAAGTGTTAGAGGCACTTGTGTGAAACTAGGTTGTTTTATTTGGATCACATTTTCTCTCCTCAACGTTCACTTATGATTCTGTCGAAGGATTGAGGGTATAAGATGAAAGACTGTATTTTTTTAGAAGAGCGTGGATCTTTGTTTCAAGATTACATTGTGGCCTGTGGTTGTTAATAAATGGTAAAATTTATATGAGGATTTGGAAGACCACTATCTCTCTTTGTTTTAAAATGGAAATCAAATCTCCTTGCCTCTCTGGATTTAATTTTTTTATAGCCTGACTTGGACTCTGACTGCCTTTGTTCTCCTCGGGCACCTTCTGGGGTTTTTCAAGTATTGGGTTATCAGTTAAATGGTTATGGAATTTTAAATCCACGTTCTCTCTCATTTATAAACCTATCCTCTTGGTCGAGTCTCTATCTGGTCCTTCTGTGATGAATTTGTTTCAATAAATAAGAATGGAAATGAGCGGTTGCATATAGTCGAGAGTTGTATTTCTATTCATTTATGGTTTTGATCATTGTGTTTTATCGAGTGTGGTATTGATTGCATAAGAAGACACCTATGTGAGTTTTACGAAGCCCGATCGAGGTTATGGAAAGGTAAAAAGATATGCCTGTGTGTCAATCTAGTTCTATTCACTTCATAAATGATATGGTTATATTGAAATAATCACGCACACTATCAAATTGTTTAAAAATAAGTTTATATATGCTGATACAGACATATATCAATATCGCGAATTATGTTTGGGTTGACTGTTGTTGTTGATTCAAGATTGTGTCGATGATATGATAGAAGAAACCTGTGTATGAATGGGCATGCTTTTAAGTATGTCCATGTTTGTTTTAAAGGAAAACATGTATACTAGATCGAGCCCGATTATTGATTAAAGAAAAATGTTTGTTGATTGTTTATCATGGTGTATTATTGATTATCAGGGATGAATTGTTGTGCATGTTTTGATTATTTTAAAAGGAAGAGATCAACATTAGTATATACAATGTTGTTGAATAGGAAGGGTTTTCATAATTTATAAATGCACAGACTATTATAAATTAAGGAATTCTAGGAAATTTAATTATTGAGACATCAACAAATTTTGTATACAATTGAGGAACAATGAATGTTTTGGTCTTGGAAGTGGATGCTTTTTGGATTAAATTTGAAAAGAGTTATGATTGTTGATTTATTTAATTTATTTTATGAATAGTGTTCATCTAATTCCCTGTTATTTTCTAACTTTTTTGCTCAATACAAATCCCCTCACGATCCCAGATTCATTTTGCACACCTTGTTCATTAAAATTAAAATAAATCTTTGTATTACAACGATTAAGAAATAACAACTAGATATATGACAACTAATATGTTTTGGTTATTGTTGCACAGTCAATTATTTAATGAATTGTTGAACAGTAATTGTGTTCTTACTCCCTTTAATTTTCTCACTTTTTTTTCAATACAATCCCCTCTGATATCCCTAGACCCTAATTCACCCCTTTCTCATTGACAATTTTTAAATGAATTTTATGGATTGGATTGCATGTCTGATGTGATTACTGAGCCGAAATTTGTCTCATAGTAAGAGAATGTCATGTATGGTCTGTTTAAGAAGGTAATTGCTAATAATTGATACATACAAGATGAGGTTCTTCAATAGAGGTAGTCATGGCCGAAATAATGGGGGCAGAGGGAATTGGAATAGAGGGCCTAGAAGGCCCATATTCTCAATACATTTTGATGCATATCCTCAAGAGTTAAGCCAACTTTTCCAAGTTGTATTTTCCAATTGGATTGGATAAGAGGTAGTCCAACCTAGACCAGAGAGGCCTCCTTTCCATCCCCAACATGTCCCCGGTATCTCTGTGCCCCTCATGTTTCGTTGAAACCTGAAGTTCTCAAGAACGACGGATGGAAGGAGATTGTTCACCCAACAATCTCCCACCATAATGGCTAGCTCCTCCTCCTCTTGTTAATCCAAATATCTAGATTTCCAATGAAAACTCAGCTGTATTGTCCTCCCACACAAGTAAAAGAATACAAAATGAAGCCCACCAAATGCATGATAAAGGAAACGTTGTTTCTACCCCCTCTTCTCCTTCAAGTGATTCTGCCAAATATGTTTCATCCTGCATGCACTTGAAAGATACATGTTCTCAAGTCATCAGTGAGATCAAGCCTTAGGGTTCTACATAGGCTAAGGATAATTCAGGGAAGTCAAAAGGGGACAACAACAACAAAATAAAAATTGCCTCTCAAAGTGGAAAATATGGTTTTTGAATATACTTTATTATTGTTTTATTGAGGACAATGGACTGCTGAAGATTTTGGACAACATACTATTTTTGGATATTTTGGATATTATACGTTTGGATATGATTTGAAATAGCATTGATATTTAGTTTTTAGATTATGAAAATGATTATGGGATCCACAAGGAGGGATGTGCTTGACTTATTGTGTAGTATGTTTATTTTTGTTAAGAAATTAAAGGGAATCACAAGGGGTCCCACCTACTAGTTATTATTTATTAAAAGACCCTTATTATTATTATTATTATTATTAATTATTCCCCTAAACTAAAAGTTAGTTGAGCTTTAGTTAACTTAACTACTTCAACTAATTTGGAATGCATAAAATCCAAATGAGAAGAAAGAACAAGGGGAGAATAGAAGGAGAAAGCATACTAAGGTATGCTCTTGAGTTTTATTGAGATAGTTCAGTTTTAATTCATTCTTGAATTCATCAAAGGCCTGCTTCTCTTTTATGACAACAGGGTCCTATTATAGAAAACAAGGTTCAAAGATGAATCATATCATTCAAATGCTTGTTTTCAATGGCGTTGATCTATATTTTATAGTCTTTGTAGAATTGTCTGTTTATGAATTAAATTTCATGATTGAGAAAGGGTATTGTGTAGAGTCAAGTGGGTAGCAGTCTGTGGCAAGCTGATCCATATTTTAAAGTTTAGTTTTACTTCTTCTCAGAATCCTTTTGTATGGTTTTAATCAAGGATATCTAAGTTTGACCTTGGTCCATGCCCCTCACAGGGATTTTGTAAAGAGAACAATTCTTTTGATTTCTTGGAATGAAATAAAGCAATTTCTGTCCTGTCTCATTTTTGTTCATATGTGATTGGGTATTTTTTCTTTTGATCTCCACATTTTATTTTGCAATATGATATATTCAAAAAATTGTATTGTTGGCATAGGGGAAGACCTAGGGTTCAATGCTACAACAACGCACCAACAAAAACCTAACTACCGGTCCTTTCAGAAACACTTGTGAAGCAAATGAAGTCTCACCATAGGTAGAGGCAGGGGTCGTTGCAGGAATCCAGTGTTTGCAACCTTAGATGGTAGACTGATATGTGATTGCAACACCTTGAAAAAACACTTATAAATATAGTTCATCAATGTTTAACCAATATCTACTTTGCAGGTAAAACCCTAATTACAGAGCATCGCAGTATTCAACCAGATCTAGCATCTAGCAACACTTAGCATGAAGAAACAAATCGAATCTAGCAGATTCAATCACTAAGCACATTCACACAGGTCAGATCCAACATTTACTCTCATTATTAAGCACAAAGAAACAACAAATATACTTACCATTCATCTATATCAAAGAACTAAGTAAGTAAATACATAAATACAGCAATACATCGCACAAAGCATTCACAACACATGATGTACGTGGTTCACCCCCACCCTGGGGCTACGTTCACCAACTCTCCATCTTCTTTATTATCTTTCTTCAATCTTCTTACATGCACAGAGCCTTTAGATCAACTTCCCAGAGGACATGAGATATGCGCACTCTTCACTAGATCCTCATTCCCCAAGCTATGTTACAGCACAAAGCCTACATACAGTCCTTTACAACTACTTGAACTCAGCCTTGCAAACATACAAAAAGAACTTACAACTGTTACTTGCACTCAACACCACTTACAACTGACTTTTCATTCACAATTAGCCATTCCTTCTTAATACGTCACCTAGCATTTATTTATACATTACAAAATCTGGCTTAAACATGGGTACAACCATGGGCCGACATCCCCATACCCGTTACATAATCCCAAATCCCAAAAATACCTAAAATGGGGCCAAGATCCTGCGATCTCTGCTTTGTTTTGTGCTCCACCTTCAACAGCCTGTCGCAGTCACAAAATGGTCAAAATTGACCAATGGTCCTTAAAACTTGGTCAAGGGTCAACAGGCCCCCAACACTCACTTGTGAATTGTCTCGAGTCACTCTAATCTAGGTAATTATGCTTCAAAAGCCTTGATCTTGTCTTGATATTCTTTGACTTGTTGTTGTTCCATGACCTCCTGTTCAACGAACTCTTGGATAACAACTTCGTTGGCAGGTCTCTCTAGGCACTGTTTTGTTACAGTGATGACTTGTTCTAGTTCTTCTCCTCGGCCTTTGATCTCTGAGAATAGTTGGCAAGCCTCATCATTTATAGGTTAGAGCCTCTGATTCACTTACGTGACTTTTCTTTGAATGGTATGGACTTGTTGTTGGGAAGTGCACTTCTCTTGGGATCGCTTCATCCTTTCAGCAACTGACAGGGGCTTCAACTGCGCCTGTATTGTTTCTGCTTGATACTTCACCTCTTGGAGATGTGACTCCAGTGTCTTCAATTCTGGATTCTCAGTGAGTCACTCATACGTCTACGCATTGTGATCACTTAGTTTTTTACATTCCAAGGCGAGGTCGTTGATTCTTTCAACTGTGCCTCCAGCAGTTGCATCTCTTTGATCCCTCACATCCCGCAGGGTGTCAGGCACTATGCAGATCTCTAAGTTTGCTATTCTTTGTTGTAGTTGTTGGATAGCTTTTGCGAGATGTTCTACTTGATGAATAACTCGGTCTTCTACCTTTGGATCTAAACCTGTCATAGAGTGAAGTGCTTTTTTGACTGCTTCTTGCACTTCGAGTTCCTTTGCGAGAAACTGTTCTTTTTCCTGCTAAATATGTGCTTTCTCCTCTTCAAAATTTGTCTGGAGGGAAACCTTCTCCTGCTCTACAACTTGACGTTTTTCTACTGTTACTTATTGCACTTACTTCAAGGCCTAGGTGGCTTTTTCTATTTCTTATTGTGCATGACGAAGGTGAGCTTAGGTCGTATCAGCTAGTCGTCGGAGTTGGGCTAGCTCATATCCCAAATCTGGTTCTCCTGATGGCAGGGGTGCAGTGGACACTCCATGGCTAGACTGAAAGGCCTGTTGTACCACACAGAGTTCGACCTCAATTCTTTCATACATCTCCTCATGCTTGGCTTCTTGTTTCTGCAAGATTTCCTACGAGGCGTCATTCACAGCTGTGATGATGATGTCAAAATCATCGACAATGAGCACAGTCTACATCTTGGTCAAAGTGGCTTTGGATTTCTTTTGGGAAGAGGGTTTTGGGGGAGAAATGTTCCTCTTCTTCAAGGGATCAGCCTCATCTCTAGGTAGTGTTACTTCACCTTGCTTCTACTCATCTTCTTTGCCACTTATCTATTCTACTTTTTCATCACTCCCTTGGTCAGGTGATACTAAAGAACTCTTCTTTGATGCGCTGCTTAAGTCTTGGACTTCTTCAGTCTTCTTCCTTCTGCTAGGTCTGGGTGTGTCATGTTCCTTGTGAGCGACCTTCAAGATATTAGTTTCGGGTTCAGACATCTCTACAGGGTAAGTGGGGATAAGGAGGTCTACTGACCAGTCCTTGGTGATCTCCTCGAGGTTCTCTTTTGTGAGATTGTAGTATGATTGAAGCTCATCCTTATGTTCGTCTGCTCACACAATAATATAGATGAAGTGTCGGTCTATGCAAAACTTCATAAGGGGTCAGAACCTTTGTAGGGTATTTGATGTCATGTGAGGGTCATATTTGATGGCTCTTTTAAGCTGGAGATAATACGTGTGAAAAACTGCGTTTGATTGCCACTGTTTTCCCATGTCGCTTGAGTACCAAAGCATTGTGAACTTCGCAGCGAGCGGCTCAAACGGTTCAATTTCTGGGAAGGTCTCACCCTTCGGCATATCCCAAGAAATAAACACAAAGAGGATTAGGATCCAACTAAAGTGGAACTCGTAGCCCTGATCCTATGCTTCACGGAAGCCTAATTCCAGTTGATTAACTAGGTGCTTCACCCAGTTCATCTGTAGGCCTTCTACATTTCCCTATGAGGTCAACGACAAATCTTATGACCTGCGTGGGTCTGTTCTTCCTTATGAGCTTTCCTGCATTTAATTGGCATGCTAGGAACACTGTGCCATTCTGTATGGAAGCTACCTTTTATCCTCGCATCCCCTTCTCAACATCGTCATAGGTATCCTTGATCTTCTGTGCTAACATGCGATCTGTGGCTTTTCCTGGATAGAAGTTTTGTGGGTCGGGTCCTTGCATACTCAATATAGTGATTCTATGGATCAAAATTGGATTGATTGTGATACGATATTATAGCCATAAGTATTTTCCATGGTAACATGAAAGTAGGATCTTGACATGGTCATTAACCTCCTGGTGCCTTCCAAAGTGTGGGATTTTCATTACATTCAACATGGTGGACTGTGCGAGGTTCATTGTCCATGGCCGGGGGATTATTTTCAAGTTCTTTCCCTTCATCATGGTCAAGTATTTGTAAGTTTTAAACCTGCGAAGTAAAGCAATGCATATAGATTCTTAAGCAATACAAAAATTAATCAATGGCTCATACATAGAGTACACAGAGATTTTATACCAGAAACCCTCAATCGGGAAAACCTTTCTTATTTTCATTATATCGAATTTCACCATTTGCCATACAATATATACAATGTTTTTAGGTATTCTGTAGATACCAAAACCCTAATCCCTTAATATGGGATTAATTTACAAATCCGCTAAAAATAGCAAAATCCGCTAAAAACGCAGACACAGTTGTCATATCTGACGCACCCACACACACACACATGTAAAGAATATAACACATACCCAACATTCTCCCACTTGTTGTTTTCTTTTCATCCAGGGGTCCACGAGATTATATATTCAACGACTCAGGGCAACAATGCCCATTGTTACTCTACACCAGGAAAACTTTTCTGTGCTCACAGACTTTGTCAATGAATCTACAACATTCTTCAAAGTGTCAACCTTTCCAGCAACACCTTCTTTTCCTCAACCATGTCTCTCACAAAGTGATACTGAACATCAATATGCTTTGTCTTTGAATGATAATCTGATTTCTTTGCCAGGAATATTTCACTCTGACTGTCATAGTCTAATCTCACTGCTTGTTGTACCAACCCAATACCTGAACACAATCTTTGTAACCATACTGCTTCCTTGCTTGCATGAGTGGCTGCCATGTATTCAACTTCTGTAGTTGAGAGTTCCACTACAACCTGTCTTTTGCTCATCCAACTGATTGCTCCTCCAAATAGGTTAAACACATACCCACTTGTAGATCTTCTGCGATCCAAATCTCCAGCCTAGTCTGCATCAACAAAGCCATGTATGTACACCACTCTGTCCAATCTTGGTCTTCCTTGGTAGCACAATCCATAATTGGTGGTGCCACGAAGATACCTGAAGATCCTCTTTATTGTTGTCCAATGCTCCTTCCCTGGTTTTGACATATACCTTCTCAAAACTCCCACTACATGTGCAATGTCCGGTCTAGTACAAACCATTGCATACATCAAACTACCAACTGCATTGGCATATGGAACATGGGACAAGTCCTCTTCTTCTTCCTGTGTCTTGGGACACTAATCTGTAGATAACTTTACACCTATAGGAATAGGAACCTTGACCGGTTTACTTCCATGCATATTAAACCTCTGCAATATTGTTTCAACATATTTTCTTTGATTCAACCAGAGTTTTATGTTTGCACAATCTCTTTTAATCTCCATTCCCAGAATGAAGTTAGCAGCACCGAGATCCTTCATGTCAAATTTGGAGGATAGCTGCAATTTCACTTCCTTGATAACATCCATGTTATTTCCTACCAACAACATGTCATCAACATACAACACTA
>ML795559.1:332466-389336 GCA_009831015.1 Picea engelmannii
TTTATTTTCTTCTCTGTCTGATTTTCTACCAGAGCCTTAAACTCTTTAAATTTATCAAATACCTCAGATTTCTTTCTAAGAAAATAAATCCATGTGTTCCTTGAAAAATCATCTATGAATGAAACATAATAAACAGGTTTACCAAGGGATGGAACAAGAACAAGTCCAAACACATCACTGTGTATCAACTCTAAGATCCCCTTTTCTCTTGTAGCACCAGATGGGAATCTTACTTGATTCTGTTTACCATATATGCAATTTTCATAGAAATCAAAATCTAGAGTGCAATTAGACATACCTTCAATCATACCTTTACCGTGTAGTGTTCGAAGGCCCTTTTCTCCAATATGCCCCAGTCTTTGATGCCAGAGCATGGTCTTCTTTTCTGGGACAATATTGGTCTTGTCTCCTTCATTTTTCTACTCAAGGACAACAGAATTGTTACACCCATTAGTATAAGTTCTTCCCAACAACTTGTAAATAGTTCCACAAAGAACTCCCCTCATCAACACCATTGCTCCTTGTACCATCTTGCAAGTGTCCTTTTCAAATACAGTTTTCACTCCTGCATCACTCAAATTGCTTACAGATATGAGGCTCCTGGCTAGTTTTGGAATGTGTAGAACCTCGGGAAGATTTCTAATCCTTCCATCACTTAGAAACAACTTAACCCTTCCATGTCCCAAGATTTTTGGTGTCAAGACATCTCCTAGGAATACATCACTACCATCATATTTTTCATATTCAGAGAACCACTCCCTGTGAGGAGTCATATGGTATGATTCACCTAAGTCAATCAACCATACACCATGGTCTGCATGTGTACTTGTAGATGCTAGGTAAACATCACCTCCTTCTTCAGTGGAGGTTTTCACCTCCGTGGAAGAGGTACTATTAGATACCTTTGGTTTTTTAACCTTCTTATACTTACAATCTTTCTTATAATGCCCTATTTTACCACACTTCTAGCATCTCCTCAAAGATTTTCCTAGGGACTTAGATCTACCTGTAGATTTAGATCTCCATCCCGAAGGCTTACCAGGGTTACTATCTTGGGTACGCCCTCTTACAAATAAAGTATCTATGCTGTGACCATCCATTCTTTTCCGCCTCATCTCTTCAGATAACAAGGATGCAACTACATCCTCATACTTCAATGTAGATTGAGTGTTACTACCTATTGCTACAACCGTATTATCTCAAGAGTCTGGAAAAGAACATAACAAAGTAATAAACTTATCTTCTTCTAAAATCGTAATATTAATAGATCCAAGTTGACTTACCAAAGTATTAAAGGCATTTAGATGTTTTGTCACATAATCTCCATCTTCCATCCTAAGATGATACAACTTCTTTCGAAGAAACAACTTGTTTACCAGGGACTTCGATTGATACAAATTCCCTAACTTATCCCATAGTTCCTTGGTTGTGGATTCTCCTGAGACATTCAGCAACGTCGAATCTTCCAGGGAGAGTCGAATGGTACTCCTTGCTCTTCTATCCAACTTGTCCCAATCTTCCTTCGACATAACAGTAACTGGTGTACTAGTAGTTTGTGTACTGGTAGGTTGTGTACCAGTAGCCTATGTGCTTATAGATGGTGTACCAGTAGGCTGTGTACCAGGATCCACAATGATCCATTGTTCTTTGTCTACAAGAAGGTCCTCCATCTTGAGCTTCCATAGCTCAAAGTTTTTACCGTTGAACTTATCTATCTAGATTCTAGATGAGCTTGCCATTCCTCTTAATTTACTTGAATCTCCACTACAAAAGCTCCCACTAAACCCAGGTTTATCACAGACCCAAGATAAACTTGATCTATCAAGACCGAGCCAAACCCTCATCAACAAAGGCATCCCTCTAAAGCCAAAAACATGCTCTAATACCACATGTAAGTTTTAAACCTGCGAAGTAAAGCAATGCATATAGATTCTTAAGAAATACAAAAATTAATCAATGGCTCATACACAGAGTACACAGAGATTTTGTATCGGAAACCCTCAACCGGGAAAACCTTTCTTATTTTCATTATATCGAATTTCACCATTTTCCATACAATATATACAATGTTTTTAGGTATTCCATAGATACCAAAACCCTAATCCCTTAATCCGGGATTAATTTACAAATCCGCTAAAAATAGCAAAAATATCAAAGGGATCGTCAGACGCAGTTGTCGTATCTGATGCACCCACACACACACACATGCAAAGAATATAACACATACCCAACAATATTTATATGGGGTGAGTTTACTATGGTTCTTGCGGTCTCCTAGGTTGAAGTCACTGAACTTCACCGTTGCGATCTTGTCCTGCCATGCTTGAACTACAGGTATCCCCTTCGGGAGGTACACACTAACCATGGTGTACTCAAAATCTCTCAAAATACTATCACAACTCACTGCACCGACCAAAGGTGGGATGTAGTCGGGCAATATGGTCGGGATCAGCTTCGCACTTGCTAGGTCATCTCTGTGCTTTGTTCTCTTTTATGTGATGACTCAGGATGGCCCAGATCTGCAAGTGGTCAACTAAAAGGCTTGCACTCCTCTCTTCGATAATGTTTATATACTTGTAGACATTACTTTCTCGGCCATGAGATCGACGAGAACTTCTTCAACGACTTTCTCCACAGTGCTGAGCTTGTCCAACATACACACTTAGATAAGATGGATGAATGAATGCGCAAAACAATAGAAATGTTTCGATCTTACTAAGAATAGCGCAGTATCAATGATTTCTCTCTGATACAATTCAGAAAAGTGTTCTCGGTGCAACAGTGGATGGAATAAGTAGACTACTCGGTAGCGAATATCTCGAACGGGTGAGAAGCTTTCATTAATTCAGTTCTACCTATTATGGAACAGTCCCAACAGTTTGATGGCGAGCTTCCTAGCCATAAATTTCATTCTAACCATTTGTGGTGTCAGTATAACGGTTGTAATGTTTCCAACGACTATATTTCTTCTCCATGGCGAGGTGCCATGTGACGCTATTTTGATATCCCAACGAAGTTCCTATTTTGCAAATTTTCCCTTTGCGAAGTTCCGTCTGGACCCTTCTATAACTTTTCGATCTTTTCTCTCTTCTTACTGAGCTTTCTAGCCTTTTTCCCGGTGATCTTCATCTCATTATTCCTCTTTCCATTCTGAATCTTGTCTTCTTTTGGCATAGTAACTTCGCACTTTTGAGATTCTTTACGAAGATTCTGGGGTAGGTGCTTCAGTATTCTGTGAGTCTTCTTGGGTTCTTTCAACTTCAGCATCCAAGTTAAATAGCTGCAATCTGTTCTCATGTTCCTCAATCAAGTGTGTGATCCTCCTAGTCATGAAATCTTTTAGTTCTTGCTTCTTCTACTCTAAGGGTTCTTCTTCTTTCCTTCTGGCCTGATCCTTTTCAATCCAAGTTTTTCCTAGCACTATAAAAAATGGAGCGTTGTTCTCAATAAATTTAACAACCTCAAAATCTTCCTCTGTCGAAGATATCTGGGTAAGTCTTCCACATAGGGTTATCATGTTTCCTCTAAACAATCCCATTCCTCCCAATGAAGGAATCATAGCAAGCTTTCCTATAGCTTCCCAAGTTATTTTTGTCATGACATTCACCTATGTTTCTTCATCCAGAACACAGTCAATGTCGAAGTCTCCTATTCTTACTTCTATTTTCTCTTTCTCTTTTAAGATCTCTGATAGATTAGTATCTCGGTGGTCATTCAGGGTTTCTTTCATCTGTAATAGTACAGTCTTTGATTCCTTCCGGGGTTCTACCAAGGTCTCAGTTTCTTGACCTTTCTCAGGGTCTACTTGTTCCATATTCATTCTTTCAAGCTTAGAAATCATTCTATGGAAGTATAAAACTTCATGGTCCATAGATTTACAACAAAGACAACTAGGTCTTATACCAGGACATTCCTTATCTAGATGACCCGGTCTTCTACAATTGTAACAAAGGTTTAATCCTCTCTTTCTCTTAAATCATCCCCAACCTTTCCTATACTGCGTACTAGGATCATAGTAGTTAACCTGCAAAAAATTCTTTCTAGGATCCTGCATCCATTTGTTAGTCCAAACATTCTTTCTATGCATAGGTATAACATATCTTTCACTATTCTTATCAGATCTATTCATATCAAATATTCTTTCATCTAGCTGCACCCTACTTTTCAAGATAGGAAGTTTTTTATCAAACATACCCAGATCCATACTTTTGAAACAAAAAATTCCACTTATCTTACCTTTAACAAAGAACAAAGCTTACAGATCTTACCTCTTTTCTTTAGATCAAACTTCTTTTCTTAGCACAAATATTTCACAGATTAATTAGGATGTTGCACACTAGGGCAACAGATCTACACATGGAGCTTTCACAATTTCAGGTCAGATATTCTCACAAAGATCCTTTTTCCTCAGTTCCTAGCAATCACAGTTTCAGGTCCCAGAAACAGAACCATTTGTTGGAATAGGGGAAGACCCAGGGTTCAATGCTACAACAATCCAACAAAAAAACCCTAACTACCAGCCCTTTTGGCAACACCCACGAAGCATATGAAGTCTCACCCAAGGTAGAGGTAGGGGTGGTTGCAGGACTCTAGTGTATGCAACCTTAGCTGGGACACAGATCTATGATTGTAACACCTTGACAAAGCACTTACCAAAATAGTCCATCGTTGTTTAACAAGTATCTACTTCGCAGGTAAAACCCTAATTACAAAGCATCGTAGTATTCAACCAGATATAGCATCTAGCAGCACTTAGCATGACGAAATAGATTGGATCTAGTAGATTCAAGCACTAAGAACATTCACACAGGTCAGACCCAACATTTACTCTCATTATTAAGCACAAAGTAACAACAAATCTACCTATCATTCATATATATCAAAGCACTAAGTAAGTAAATACGTAAATACATCAATACATCGCACAAAGCATTCACAACACAGGATGTACATGGTTCACCCCCACCCTGGGGCTACGTCCACCAACTCTTCATCTTCTTTATTAGCTTTCTTCGATCTTCTTACATGCATAGAGCCTTCAAATCAACTTCCCAGAGGATAGGAGATATGCGCACTCTTCGCTAGATCCTCCTTCCCTGAGCTAGGTTACAACACAAAACCTACATACAATCCCTTACAGCCACTTTCACTCAGCCTTGCAAACATACACAAAGCACTTACAATTGTTACTTTCACTCAACACCACTTACAAATGACTTGTCATTTGCACTTAGCCATTCCTGCTCACTACATCACCTAGCATCTATTTATACATTACAAAATTGGGCTTAAACATGGGTAAACCCATGGTCTGACATCCCCCTACCTGTTACATAATCCCAAATCCCAAAAAGACCTAAAAGGGGGTCGAGATCCCATGATATCTGCTTCATTTTGCGCTCCGATTTTGACAGCTTGTCGAAGTCCCAAAATGGTCAAAAATGACCAAGGGTCCTCAAAAATTAGTCAAGGGCCAACATGTATAAAAATGTTATATTTTTGCAAGAATATTTTATTCAAAAAATCAACGTAACCCCTTGTAATTAATACTTGTGGATTGGGAAACACTTTTTGAGGCTATAAACATAGGGTAACATTCCCGACAAGATCCAAAAATTCTTGAGTAAGATAATTTCATATCTTTTCCTCAACATTTATTTGGCTACCATACTGGGGAGATCTTCCATATCTCTCTAGTTGATTTTATACTTTCTTTTCATTGAATATATTTATATTTCTGATATCATTTCTTTGACTATTTCATTTCTTCATGATTGTACCTATTTCAAGGCAGGACAATATTGAGCCCGGTCTTAAAGATCATACCAACATTGCTTTAAATTTGTATAATGCCATCTTAGAGACCGCTAATTCCTAGTTTGAGCTTGAATGCTCATGGGAAGAAGTTGAATAAGACATAAGTATCCAAGAACGTTGGGAAGATAGGCAAAGACAACCTAGGAATCAACTTTAGCTTCTTTTTCCTACAGTTTGGTTCTTCTTTTCATGTCCTTAAACCCTCATATCTCTAGGAGAAGAAGAGGTTTATCCCCTGAGATTAATCCTATTGCTGAAATAGTAAGAAGAAAATTTTTTTTGTCAACCCAACAAAATACTCTAAGGAGAACTTTATCTGATTCAACGAGATCGTCTTTTTCTCCCTTACCTACCATTCACAAGATGACATCTAGCAGTGGATTTGGTGGAACTGGAGGTGTTTCTTCATCTCAAACTTCAACCTCATCAGTGATTGGTAGCTTATATAGTCACCAAGTCCCTATTAAATCCATTACAAACCCAAACAAATTCATTAAAAAGTATGGGCTTTTTCAGTTTGAAGAAGATGCTACAACTACTCCATGGTATGTTTCCTCCCCTCTTAACATAGAACCAAATACTCATCCACTTCCTAAATTCAAAAAGAATCTCCCTAGGTTTTCAGGGAATAACATGGTCACTACGAATGAACACCTGGTGGAATTTTCTAATGCCAGTCACAACATAGGAGCCAATGACAATGACACTTGTATGCACTTATTTGTGAATTCCCTTGAAGGGAAGGATGCGACTGGTTTCTTTGACCTTCCACCTAAGATTATTTTTAATTGGGAGGAGTTAGTCTATTGGTTCAAATATGCCTATGGGAAATCCAAAATCCCACTCGAGCAGTTACAGGAGTACAATAACATCATTTATAAGGATGGTGAAACTATCAAATCCTTCAACTTGCGTTTCACCAAATTATAAAACCAAATCCCTGAACTCATTTTCCCTTAGAACCAAGCCTCCTTCATGAATTATTATAATGCATTACCTACTCCTTACCATCATAGGCTTGAATAAAAGTCCATTGATAATATTGGTTCTGCTCTGCATACTTGTTTAGAGTATGAAGAACAGCTCGAAAGAATAGGTCTTCCTAAGGGAGACTCAATTAAACAAATGGATATGTTTTCCCTCTTACAACTTGTACAAGACATGAATAATATAATTATAGTGTATGAGAGGAAAGGAAATGTCTCCTATCTTACCCTTGGGGCCTCATCTTGTTCTTCACCACCTTTAAATAATCTTAATGAAAATAAATTTCAACCTAAAGCTATCATGCCTCGTAGTTGGTGTAACTTTTGTGAGGAACACCATGAGGAAAGTACATGTGAAGTAAAGAAGAGTGCCATAGATAAAATATTTAGTAAAAGACCTGAAACTACCATTGTTGTCCTAGACTTTGCATAGCCATAGGATGTTATGATCATAAATACTAGGAATAAATCCTATGCTCCAAAAGGTAAATATGATCCTCCTCGCAATTCTTCAATCCCAAGCCCATCTTCACCAGATGCTACTGTTCAGGTTTCTAAATCTCCTGACAGTGAAGGAACTACCTCCCCTCTTCTCTCTTCCAAATACAACATTATTAATCAATTGGATAATATAAAATCAAATGCTACCCTGATGGACATGGTTGTCATCCCTGAGCAACAAAAGCATCTAAATTTTTTTATGGAAGGAAAATATTCTGTTGTAGCCAACCTCTGTGAAGAGGTAGATGAAGAGGATTCAACTATAAATAAAGTAGGTGCACATAACTTTAGGCGCCAATTGTCCCTTGACCAAGTTTTGAGGATTCTTGGTAATGTTTGACCTAATTTTGGGACTTCGATAGGCTGTCGAAGGCGTAGCGCAAGACGAAGTGAAGATTGTGGGATCTCGACCCCTTTTAGGGATTTGGGATTATGTAACAGGTATGGGGATGTCGGCCCATGGGTTTACCCATGTTTAGGCCTATTTTGTATGTATAATAAGATGCTAAGGTGATGTAGTGAACAACAAATGGCTAAGTGCTAGAGTTGGATCTGTGTGATCGAGAGTTGTAAGTGCTTTGGTGCATACTATGTGAGACTTGCAAAGATAAGTGCAAGTCATTGTAAGAGACTGTAGAAGGCTACATGCTTAGATATACTCAGGGAAGGAGGATCTAGCGAGCTACGCAAATCTCCTGTCCTCTGCGGAGTAGGGTTTTTGAGGCTCTATGCATGTAACCTATTGAAGAAGCTAATAAAGAAGACAAAGAGTTGGTGGATGTAGCCCCAGGGTGGGGGTGAACCACATACATTTTGTGTTGCTCTTATTTGTGCAATGTGTTGATGTGATTATATGTTAATGTGATTAGTTCTTTGATATAGATGAATGATCTGTCGATTCTTAATGCTTAATAATATGGATGGATGTTATATCTTACTTATATACATGTGATTAGTGATGAATCTTGTAGATATGATCTGTTCCATCGTGCTAAGTGTTGTTAGATGCTAGATATGGTTGAATACTGTGATACTCTATAATTAGGGTTTAACTACGATGTAACTAAGAACTAAATATCGATGAATGTTAATTGCTAAGTTCCTTGATTAGAATCAAATATCCATGTCCCAAATAAGTCTTTAGAAACTGGATTCATGTAACCACCCCTGCCTCTACCTCGGGTGAGACTTCATATTCTTCACAGGTGTTGCCGAAATGGCCGGTAGTTAGGGTTTTGTTGGTGTGTTTTTGTAGCGTTGAACCCTGGGTTTTCCCCTATGCCAAAAAATGGTTCTGTTGCCAGGACCTGCAACTGTGATTGCTAGGAACTGATGAAAAAGAAGATTTATGCAAAGACCTAACCTAAAATTGTGGAAGCTCTGTGCATAGATATGTTGCTCTATTGCGGAGTATTCTACTTGATTTGTGAAGCTCTATGTTAAAGAAAGAAGTTTGATCTGAAGAAAAGAGGTAAGATCTGAATGCTTTGTGCTCTGATAAAGGTAAGAATAGTGAAACATTTTAAGATCTGGAAGCTTTGTGCTCTACTGAAGATACAATTAGTGGAAATTTTTGTTTCTAAAGTATGGATCTAGGTATGTTTGATAAGATTTATCCTAGCTTGAAAACTAGGGAATTGATAGAAGAAACATGATTTGATATGAATAGATCTAATAAGAATAGTGAAAGATATGTTATACCTATGCATAAAGAATGTTTGGACTAACGAATGGATGTAGGAACCTAGAAATAATTTTTGCAGGTTAGCTACCATGATCCTAGTGTGCAGTACAGGAAAGATTGGGGATCATTTAAGAGAAAGAGTGGATTAACCATTTGTTACAGTTGCAGAAGACCGGGACATCTGGCTAAGGAAGGCCCTGGTAGAAGACCTAGTTGCCTCTGTTGAAAAGCTATGGACCATGAAGTATTGGATTTCCCTAGAATGATTGCTAAGGTTGAAAGGATGAATATGAGACAAGAAGACCATGAGAAATATCTAGCAACTCATATTATGAAAAAACCCCATAAAGAATTGGAAAAAGTATTGCTACAGTGAAAGAAACCCTGAATGATCACTGACATGTCAATTTATCAGAGGTCTTTAAAGAAAAATAATTCATTGAATTAAGAATAGAATACTTCGTCATTGACTGTGTTCTGGATGAGGAAACACATGTGAATATCATGACTGAAAGAACTTGAGAAATTTTGTGAAAGATTGCTATGATTCCTTTGTTTGAATAGGGGCATACCTAGGGTTCAACGCTACAACAACACACGAACAAATCCCTAACTACTAGCCCTTTCGGAAACACCTCCAATGCAGATGAAGTCTCACCCGAGGTAGAGGTAGGGTGGTTTCAAGACTCAGATGTCTGCAACCTTAGCTAGGACATAGATATGTGATCATAATACTTAATAAATCACTTAGCATTGTCAGTTCCTCAATATACAATCAATAATCACTTCATTGATAAAACAGGGCTTCACAACATTCACACTGATATAATAGATTTAAGCACTTAGCATCATTAGCACTAAGCATAAGAGTATATATCTAATCATCTCTGAGAACTTAGAAAAATAAGATATAAACACATCCAGACAAGAACAAAGCAATAGAACATAGTGTTTACATGGTTCACCCCCACTCTGGGGCTACATCCACCAACTCTTCTTCTTTATTATCTTTAGTCAATTGGTTACAAGCACAGATCCATAAAAACCCTACTCTGAATAGGACAAAAGATCTGTGCACCTCTCTATATCTTTCTTCCTCGCATTACAGCACAAATCCTTCCACCATCTGTTACAACCACTTGCACTTAGCTCTGCAAGTCTCTCACAGTCATGCACAAAGTACTTACAAAACCCTACTTTCACTTAGAATACATCACATAGATGCCTATTCGATTAATTTTTACATTTCCTAGACTTCAATTTATATATTACAAAATAGGCCTAAGCATGGGTAAACCCATGGGTCGACATCCCAATCCTGTTACATAATCCCAAAAACCCAAAAAGGACCCAAAAGTGGGTCGATATCTCATGATCTCTACTTTGTCTTGTGCTCCTCCTTCGATAGGCTGTCGAAGTCCCAAAATAGGTCACTATGACCAAGAATCTCCCAAAACTTGGTCAAGGGATAATAGGCCTCGAACACTCACTCGTGACTCGTCCTAAGTCACTCTGATCTGACTAGTTTTTCTTCAAAGGCCTCGATCTTGGCTCGAGCTTCTTTGACCTGTTGTTGTGCGACATACTCTTTCTCGGTGAACTCTGGGATCACTGCATCATTCACGGGCCCTTCTAGGCATTGTTATGCTGTGATGACAACCTGTTCTAGCTCTGCTCCTCATCTTTCAACCTCTGTGAATAATTGGCATGCCTTACATTGTATTGGTTGAAGCCGTTGAGTAACTTTTGTCACTCTGCTTTGAATCGTATGGATCTGTTGTTGGGTGGTGCGTTTCTCTTGAGACCACTTCATTCTTTCCAGGACTGACAAGGCCTTCAGTTGTGCCTATAGTGTGTCTGCATGCTACTTTTCTTCCTTGAGCTATGAATCTAATTCCTGTAACTCTGGATTCTTGGTGAGGTTCTCATATGTTTGGGCACTATGGTTACTCAGCTTCTTGCACTCCAAGGCAAGAGATTTTAGTATGTCAACTTCACTGTGGGTAGTTGCTTCCCTTTGGTCTCTTACATATTGAGGGGTCTTGGGCACAGTGTGGAGCTCCAAGTATGCTATGCGCTGCTGGATTACTTCTTCAAGTTGTGCCACCTGCTGTGGAACTCGCTCTTTGGTATTTACTTCTATGACTGTCATAGATTGAAGTGCTCTGTGAACCATTTCCTTTACTTCGAGTTTCTCTACGAGCAATGGTTCCTTGATTTGCTGCAGTTGTGCTTTTTCTTCATCCCACTTCACTTGCAGAGAAAGCTTTTCCTGTTCTGCAGTACTGCATTGTTCTACAATGTCTTCCTGTACTTGTGCCAAATCCTAGGTAGCTTGTGTTGTTCTACAAGGTCTCCTTGTACTGAACTTCGCTACCAGAGGTTCAAAGGGATCAATGTCTGGGAAGGTCACACCTTCCAACATCTCCCATGCGATGAAAGAAATCAGGATTAGAAGCCAACTAAAGTGGAACTCATATCCTTGATATTGCGCTTCCTTGCAGTCCAGTTCCAACTGGTTCACAAGGTACTTCTCCCAATTCATTTGTAGGCCCTCTGTGCACTTTCCTATGATGTCGACTACAAAACCAGTGACTTGGGTGGGTCGGTTCTTGCAGACTAAATTTCCTGCATTCAATTGAAAAGTTAGGTGCACTACGCCTCTTTGGATAGAAGCTACCTTGTAGCCTCACGTTCCCTTTTCGACATCTCCGTAAGTGTCTTTTATCCTTTGAGCTAAAGCGTGATCCATGGTTTTTCCGAGATAGAAATCTTGTGGGTCAGGGCCTTGCATACTCAGCCCTATGATCTAATTGATCAATGTCGGATCCACTATTATATGGTGGTTTAACCACAAGTATCCACCATGGTAATAGAACAACAACAATTTGTAACACCCTGTTTCCCCCAGTCTGTAAAAATAACTATACTAGCCAAGTATTGTGGCAAACTCAAAAATGTGAATGTGTAATGTGAATAGACCTTGTGAAAAAGGTCAATGAATGTGAATAATATTATGAATATATATTGCAGGACTTCTGAGAGGGGAATATGCTAAAAAAGTGACCACGATGGATGGATAAAGGTGGTGGGAGGCACCTAGAATGGTGGCGTTAACTTCCACTAAGAAACCAATACCGTATTTGGTCTTCACTGGCTCGGAGAACCAAGAGTGGCTCGCTGGCCCGAAATTAATTACTCACAGGTTGGTAGGTGGATGGATCCTCATGCATAATGAGGGATGGGAGTAAAATTTCCCATCCATGGGGTCCTAACACCTGACCACCACGAGGGAGATTGTGCCACACACAACCTCGTCAGAAAGGAAAAAGGCAGGAGGAGTGTGCGATCATGGGTAGGCGCGAGGGAGGAAGAACTCTGGAAAAATATGCAGAGTGAGTGATGGCGGAGAAGAAGTAGAGTAACCTTCATTCTCGGTCACTGGAAAGAAGGGACAGAGTCTCACAGTATCGTGGTCTCAGCTCGGGGGTGGCTAGTGGTAAATCCGTTGGGAGTCGCTAAGCCTACGGTTGGGTGGAAACAAGCACCCCTCTCAGTAGTTGCATCACCTTTGGTGTTTTTCTGATAAGTGATTTGTCTCTGGCATCTTGATATATATATATATATATATATTCTGACATTTATGCTCATAAGCTGTGAAATTGTGAATGATTTCAATGCAAGAATGTTTGTATGGTGTTTTGATAAGTACTGGTAGTTGCATGTTTATAATGGAAAGACTACGTATGGTTATGTTTTCATAAATCGCTATTTATATGCATACTAATCTAATTCAGACTTCACGTTTGGTTCTCGAGAGAGAGATACCCTTATCTACCTCAGATAGTACCCTGGGTAAACCTCCCCATAGAGATACCCTCCTTGAAAATCCCATCAAGAACCTGGAAAGAGGATGTGAAGACGTAAGGCCTTAGTAACCCTGCACGAGGAGGAATGATCCTCTTGAAATCCCGAGATGGCTATGTAGGGATAAGTATCATTTGATGGGCGAGATCCCGTTGGAATATTTGTGGTCATTCATGGTTGTTATATTGGAAGGAGAAGAGGGGGCGTTAAATGCCTCAACCCCTTTCATTTGTTTTCATGAGTAGCATTAAAGGCATAGCTCAGGAGAGGTAGTTCAGTTATGCATAGGCTCCCTGTAAAGAATGTAGAGAGCGAGACCCACTCAAGTCCTAGACTTGATGAAGGGAAGAAATAAATGTACTGAAGACTCTTTTAAGAGTCAAACCCAGGAGAAAGAGTGCAACGCTCCCAATTCCCTCATAGTTGATGAAGCTTAGGACAGATAGCAGCTGGTTAGATGCACCGACCCTGTAGGAATTCACAGAGGTTGAGGAAATATTTCACGGCTTCAGAGTAGAGAAGCCAAGGAGGGATAATGTTGTTTTGTGCATGGATCCATAACTGTGAAGGTCACAGAGGATAAGAAAAGGCCAAGACCTTTGATACTTAAGAAATATTCCAAGGAGAAGAAAGAGAAATGCATGCTCAAGGAAGAGCTACAACTGTCATTAGATTAGCTGGAGAGAAATAGATCTAGGTTGTCGAAAATGTACATCCATACACATGCAGAAGAGAGGAGAAATGGATGACAGAGACACTTCGAGATAGAAGTGGCGAACAACCAATAACCGTTGGATCTTGTAGAGTTGCAAGGTGGTTAGGGTTGGTGCAGTCCGGAAGAGGCCCGAGTTCAGGATCTCGCATCTCGAGGTTTCGTAAGAAGAAAGCACAAGGGTTCGGTGCTTCAACCCACGAAGTCGAGAAGTTAAAAAAGGAAGTCAAACCATCATTGAATTTCATGCCTCAGAGGTTCACGAGGTAGGAGCACCAAGGCTCGATGCCCCAACTCGTGAGGTGGCGAGATGCGAGAAGTGCAAAAAGGAAGTCAAACCATCACTGACTTTCATGTCTCGGAGGTTTGCGAGGTAGGATCACCAAGGCTCGACACCCCAACTCGTGAGATGGCGAGATATGAGAAGTCTGAAAATGAAGTCAAACCATCGCTAACTTTCACATCTCAGAGGTTCGCGAGGAAGGAGCATGAAGACTCGACGCTCCAATTCACGAGATGGTGAGATGTGAGAAGTCTGAAAAGGAAGTCAAACCATCACTGACTTTCATGTCTCAGAGGTTCGTGAGGTAGGAGCACGAAGGCTCGACACCCCAACTCGCGAGGTGGTGAGATGTGAGAAGTGCGAAAAGGAAGTCAAACCATCACTGACTTTTGGGGTTTATCATAGTCTAAAAACTCGACTCTCTGGTAGTGTCGTGTTTCAAAGAGAGAAAGGATGCTATACTGGTTAGGCCTGTAGCCATAATCGTTGATTATATGAGTGTGGTTAAGGGATGGCAGGGTCTGTATCAGTTCCCATAGGGACTCGAGGAATTCTATTCTTTGGACAAAAGAAGAAAAGGGGAGAAAATTTTTATTATGCCATAGTGGGTGTGTTACAAATTGGTATCAGAGCATGGTTACAACACTCGGCCTGCTTGGGCTCATGAACGATTTGTGCAGAAGCTCCGTTCGAGACTCTCCTAAGAGGAGTAACCCTCTATCTTAAACCCTTTTATATTCAAAGGATCAAAGTTTGAAAATAAGAACTTGACTGTGTATGCATGTGAAAGAATTATGAATTTTTGCGCGGGTTGCAAAAATGTATCTAACTATTGACTAGCAACCAACGTTTGTCTTTTTCACCCAAGCGGGCGATCAGCCGTGGGAATTTACAGACGCAGAGAATGGTGACACATCAAGAGGTGGGAGAGGGCTCCCACAATAGAGACGAAGAGTCTGATGAAAGAAGGGCAATAGGGACCCCTCCAGATCTAGTGGAGAGTGTGAGGAGTCTGATGGTCAATTTGCAAAGCTACAAGGCCGACAATGAAAGGATGATTAAAGAACAAGAAAAACAGACAGAAATTAACACAGTTTTACTGCAGAGTTTATCCAATCTGCAAAGACAAATTCCGCATGAACCTAAAACTCAGAAAAATGGTCATGTCAGTGGCCACACTGAGAGGATCACCTCGAAAAAGGTCCACCCCAGAGGTAAGGGACTAGTGCTGAGTGATTCCTCTGAGAAGGAAGCTGGCGATTTAGAAGACTCTTCCAGCAGCAAAACCAATTCCTATTCTCAAAGAAAACAAAAGAATCAAAAGACTTCCAAGGGTCATAAATTTGAGGAATTCAGAAAGGCCAAACCACCCTCCTTCGATGGTGAGATAAAGAAGGGAGAGGAAGCAGAGGCTTGTTTGCTTGGACTAAAGAAATATTTCAGAGTCCATGATTTTTCAGAAAATTTGAAGGCCCAAGTAGCCACCTTCAATCTGAATGGAAAGGATTCCATTTGGTGGGAAGATATTAAGAATGTGAAAGGGGTTCACGAAGAGGATCTATCTTGGAAACAATTTGAGAAATACTTATGGAAGAAGTATTTGTCGGAAAAATATTTCGACGAGAAGACAAAAGAGTTTTATGAACTCAAACTGGGGCAACTCACTATAGAGGAATATGTCAAAAAATTCCTTGACTTGTTGAGATATGTGCCTTATATAAAAGCAGAAAAGGAAAAGGTGCAGCTCTTCATCAGTGGGCTACCCAAGGACTACCGGAACAAAATTGAATTTGATGAGCCAAAGACCCTAGAAGGCACTATTTGAAAGGCAACATATTGTCAGGAACAGTATGGACATCGAGCAGAACCTCGTGAAGTATGGAAACAAAAGAATAGTTCAAGGTTTCAGAAAGAGGGGATTAAATCCCCAGGATTTAAGAACTATAAGAAGAACCCAAGAGTGAACTTTCCAAACTGGAGTGTACTCCAGCAGAAATTTCCCTCATCGGGCGAAAGTAAAATTTTTGGACCTGTACCAGTAAAGACTGATAACCCAAAGAGAGAACCTTTGAAATGCTGGGGTTGTGGAGAAGAACATCTCCTGAGAGACTGTCCACATTGACAACAGAATAGTCAGAGGGGTTATAACTTCTAGGAAGCTACTACAGTCAATAATGTGGCTAGGAGTCTGCCGCAGATTTATGCAGCCTTAGATAATAACCAAGATGACCATCAAGCTTTAGTGGTGGAGATAGAAGGTATGATCTCCAACCATCTAGTGTCTATTTTGATTGACCCTGGTTCAAATTTGAGTTATATAGCCCCTAAAGTTGTTGATAAGTGTAAACTACAACCACAAAAACAAACCAATCCATGGTTGGTACAATTAGCCATTGGCACCAAAAGAAGGGTAGCAGAGGTCATACCAGCCTACCAATTGATGTTGGGTGAATTTCCCACCCAAGAAACCCTTAACGTATTACCCCTCAGATCATACGATTTTTTGATTGGTATGGACTGGCTAGCTTCCCATAAAGCCAGATTGGACTGTTACCATAAAACCTTAGAATGTGTGAGAAAAGAAGGAAAAAGGATGACCCTTCAAGGGATCCGAAAACCTGTCTTGGTGAGACAAATATCAGCTCTGCAAATGAGAAAGTATTGTCGAAATGGATGTCCCCTATATGCAATACAGGTGTCGAAAACCATAGAAGGTGACAAACCTAGCCTTGAAGATCATCCTACCCTGAAATAATATAGAGATGTGTTTCCAGAAGAGGTATCAGGTCTACCTCCGATAAGAGACATAGACTTCTCAATAGAACTCGCACCGGGAGCGGTGTCGGTGTCTAGGACATCCTACCGGATGAGCACACCCGAGTTAGTTGAACTCAAATTGCAATTAAAAGAAATGATGGATAAGGGTTATATTCAACCCAGTGTGTCTCCATGGGGAGCGCCAGTCCTGTTTTTGAAAAAGAAGGACGACACCCTTAGACTGTGTATAGATAATAGACAACTCAATAAGGTAACCATAAAGAACAAGTACCCCTTGCCCAGGATTGATGACCTTTTCGATCAATTGGGAGGCGCATCTATTTTCTCAAAGATCGACTTGAGATTGGGATACCATCAAGTCCAAATCAAGGGTGAAGACATCCATAAAACTGCGTTCCGGATGAGGTATGGTCATTATGAGTTCATGGTAGTGACATTTGGGTTGACCAATGCCCCTGCCACTTTTATGTGATTGATGAAGAATGTACTCGGTAAATTTCTAGATAAATTTGTGCTAGTTTTTATTGATGATATATTAATTTACTCTAAGAATAGAGAAGAGCATGAAGAACATTTTAGGCTTGTGTTGCAAGTACTCAGAGAGCATCAACTCTATGCTAAATTCAGAAAATGTGACTTCTTCTAGAAGCAAATACATTACTTGGGTCATGTTCTGTCCGAAGAAGGGCTAACAGTGGACCCTGACAAAATCAAGTCTATCATAGAATGGACTACCCCAATGGATGTTTCAGATATCAGATCCTTTATGGGATTAGCAGGATATTACAGGAGATTTATAGAAGGATTCTCCAAGATTGGTTGTCCAATCACTGCCCTCCAGAAGAAGGGGACAAAATTCCTGTGGACACAAAAATGTGAAGAAAGATTTCAAACCTTGAAACATCTACTGACCCATGCAACCGTGATGAAAATCACTAACCTAGAAGCTGACTTCCTCATGTGCACAGATGCCTGTAAGGAAGGGCTCGGAGGAGTCCTTATGTAGAAAGGAAGTGTGATCTATTATGAATCCCAAAAATTGAATGAGCATGAAGTCAACTATGTGACCCATGATCTAGAACTAGCTACCATAGTGCATGCCTTGAAAATGTGGAAGCATTACCTCCTGGGAAGAAAATTTGTACTTATGACAAATCACTGTGGATTGGGATACCTGTTTGATCAACCAAAGCTTAATGCCAGATAGGCTAGATGGATGGCCCTCCTTAGAGAATTTGATATTGAAATCAAACACATTAAAGGAAAGGAAAATAGGGTTGTCGATGCCCTTAGCAGAATCACGAAAACCATTCACCTGGCAGTGGTGAGCACCTACGAGACAAATGTCAAGGAAAGAATCATAAATGCACAAGAAATAGATCCCTTCGTTCAGACTGTGACCTTATACCTGCAGGAAGAATTCACCGGAGTCAAATATGAAGGCTACCAGATGACTAAAGGAGGTCTTCTCACTTACAAAAATAGATTTTATATTCCAAATTGTGACGATTTGAAGAGGTTGATACTGGACGAACTACATAAAAGACCCTATTCGGGTCATCCAGGATACCAGAAAATGGTCACTGCCACCAGGAAACAATTTTATTGGCATAGATTGAAGAAATACATAGCCGAGTACCTAGCCAAATTCATAGAGTCCCAACAGGTTAAAGCAAAACATCGACACCCAGAAGGATTATTGCAACCTTTACCAATCCCATAATGGAAATGGGAAACCATCTCCATGGATTTCATCACTAGATTACCAACCTCAACCAAACAGAATGATGCCATTATGGTGGTGGTGGATAAATTGAGAAAGTCTACTCACTTCATCCCCTCAAGTTGACCTGCAAGGCAATCCATATCACCCAGGTATTCATGAAAGAGATATTCAGACTGCATGGTATGCCGAAAGAGATCGTGTCTAACAGAGACACGAAATTTTCTTCCAACTTTTGGAAATCACTGATGGATGGTTTAGAGACCAAGTTGTTGTTTAGAACCACCTATCACCCTCAAAATGACAGATAGACAGAAAGAGTGAATCAAATATTAGAAGACATGTTAAGGATGCATGTAATGCATCGACCCAAGAAATGGGAAGACTACCTGCCACTAGTAGAATTCGCCTACAACGATGGCTACCAAGCATCCCTAAATATGAGTCCCTTCGGGGTCCTCTATGGTAGGCTGTGTAATACTCAAGTCAGCTGGAGTAATCCCATAAACATGATTTCTTTTGGACCTGACATGTTAAAATAAATGGAATAGCAAGTGACTCTGATAAAACAAAATCTGAAGGTCGCTCAAAACCGATAGAAAAGTTATGCCGATCAAAAGAGAACTCCAAGAGAGTTCAAAATGGGAGACCATGTATATCTCAGAGTTAGGCCCAGGAAGAGTTCCATGAAAATGGGAGCTTGTGCCAAGTTGGCACCTTGGTATTGTGGACCCTTTGAGGTTCTAGATAGAGTGGGACCTGTAGCCTATCGGCTAGCACTTCCTCCCACATTCAAAGCACATAATGTTTTCCATGTTTCATTATTGAAGGAATATGTACATCATGCTAATCATATAATTGATTGGTTTGTGATTCAGGTGGAACCAAAGGGAGAATTTCTACCAGAAACCCAATGCATACTGGACAGAAAGGAAACGCTGCTCCAGAACTGAACCATTGCACAGGTCAAGGTGCAGTGGAAACATTTTGGCCTAGATGAGGCTACATGGGAAATGGAGGATTCCATGAAACAAACATATCCGATTTTGTTTATATCTGTACATGAAGGTCATGTTGATAGATAGAACATCGAGGATGATGTTCCTTTAAGGGGGAGGGAATTGTAACACTCTGTTTCCCCCCGTCTATAAAAATAACTATACTGGCCAAGTATTGTGGCAAACTCAAAAATGTGAATGTGTAATGTGAATAGACCTTGTGAAAAATGTCAATGAATGTGAATAATATTATGAATATATATTGCAGGACTACTGAGAGGGGAATATGCTGAGAAAGAGACCATGATGCCTGGATAAAGGTGGTGGAAGGCACCTGGAATGGTGGCGTTAACTTCCATCGAAAAACCAATACCGTATTTGGTCTTCACTAGCCTGGAGAACCAAGAGCGGCTCGATGGCCTGAAATTAATTGCTCACAGGTTGGTAGGTGGATGGCTCCTCATGCATAATGAGGGATGGGGGTAAAACCAACCATCCGTGAGGTCCTGGCACCTAACCACCACGAGGGAGATCGTGCCACACGTAACCTCGCCGAAAAGGAAAAAGGCAGGTGGAGTGTGCGATCACGGGCAGACGTGAGGCAGGAAGAACTCTAGAAAAATATGCAGAGTGAGTGATAGCAGAGAAGAAGGAGAGTAACCTTCATTATTGGTCATTGGAAGGTAGAGACAAAGTCTCATAGTATCGTGGTCTTAGCTCGGGGGTGGCTAGTGGTAAATCTGTTGGGAGTCGCTGAGCCTACGTTTGGGTGGAAACGAGGACCCCTCTCAGCAGTTGCATCACCTCTGGTGTTTTTCTGATAAGTGTTTTGTCTCTGGCATCTTTAAATATATATATATTCTAACATTTATGCTCATAAGCTATGAAATTGTGAATGATTTCAGTGCAAGAACGTCTGTATGGTGTTTTGATCAGTACTGGTAGTTGCATGTTTATAATGGAAAGACTAAGTATGGCTTATGTTTTCATAAATCGCTATTTATATGCATACTGATCTAATTCTTACTTCACGTCTGGTTCTCGAGAGAGAGATACCCTTATCTACCTTAGATAGTACTCTGGGTAAACCTCCCCATAGAGAGACCCTCCTTGAAAATCCCATCAAGAACCTAGAAAGAGGATGTGAAGGCGCAAGGCCTTAGTAACCTTGCATGAGGAGGAACGATCCTCTTGAAATCTTGAGATGCTTGTGTAGGGATAAGTATCGTTTGATGAGCAAGATCCTATCGAAATATCTGCAGTCATTCATGGCCGTTAGATTGGAAGGAGAAGAGGGGGCGTTAAATGCCTCAACCCCTTTCCTTTGTTTTCACGAGTAGCGTTAAAGGCATAACTCAGGAGAGGTAGTGTAGTTATGCATAGGCTCCCTGTAAAGAAAGTAGAGACTGAGACCTACTCAATCCCTAGACTTGATGAAGGGGAGAAATAAATGTGCTAAAGACTCTTTTAAGAGTCAAACCCAAGAGAAAGAGCGTAAAGCTCCCAAGTCCCTCATAGTTGACGAAGCTCGGGACAGATAGCACCTGGTCAGATCCACTGACCCTGTAGGAATTCACAGAGGTCGAGGAAATATTTCACGGCTTCAGAGTAGAGAAGCCTGGGAGGGATAGTGTCGTTTTGTGCACAGAGGCATAGTTGTGAAGGTCACAGAGGATAAGCAAAGACCGAGACCTTTGATACTTAAGAAATATTCCAAGGAGAAGAAAGAGAAATGCATGCTCAAGGAAGAGCTACAACTGTTGTTAGATTAGCTGGAGGGAAATAGATCTGGGTCATTGAAAATGTACGTCCAGACATGCGTAGAATAGAGGAGAAACGAACGTTAGAGACACTTCGAGATAGAAGTGGCGAATAGCTGATAACCATTGGATCTTCCAGAGTTGCAAGGTGGTTAGGGTTGGTACAGTTCGGAAGAGGCCCGAGTTTTGGATCTCACATCTCGGGGTTTCGTAAGAAGAAAGCACAAGGGTTGGGTGCTTCAACCCATGAAGTTGAGAAGTGAAAAAAGGAATTCAAACCATCGCTGAATTTCGCATCTCATAGGTTCACGAGGTAGGAGCACGAAGGCTCGACCCCCCAACTCGTAAGGTGGCGAGATGCGAAAAGTGAAAAAAGGAAGTCAAACCATCCCTGAATTTCACAAATCAGAGGTTCGTGAGGTAGGAGAATGAAGTCTCGATGCCCCAACTCACAAGATGGCGATATGTGAGAAGTCTAAAAAGGAATTCAAACCATCGTTGACTTTCGCGTCTCGGAGGTTCGCAAGGTAGGAGCACGAAGGCTCGATTCCCCAACTCGTGAGATGGAGAGATGCGAGAAGTCTGAAAAGGAAGTCAAACCATCATTGACTTTCATGTCTTGGAGGTTCACGAGGTAGGAGCACGAAGGCTCAACGCCCCAACTCGCGAGGTGGCGAGATGAGAGAAGTGCTAAAAAGAAGTCAAACCATCACCGATTTTGGGGTTTATCAGAGTCAAAAAACTCAACGCTCTGGTAGCGTCGTGTCGCAAAGAGTGAAAGGATGCCATACTGGTTAGGCCTATGGACATAAACTCCAATCAGATGAGTGCGGTTAAGGGATGGCAGGGTCTGTATCAGGTCCCGTAGGGACTCGGGGAATTCTATTCTTCGGAGAAAGGAAAAAAAGGGGCGAAAAGTTTTATTATGCCATAGTGGGTATGTTACACAGTTTCACACATGCATTCACTTCTTGGTGTCTTCCAAAGTGAGGAATATTCATGACGTTGAGGAGTGCGGACTGTGCAAGGTTATGGTTCCATGACTAAGGGATGATATTTGAATTATTTCCTTTTGTTCTGGTCAGGTACTTATGTGGGGAAAGCATGTTGTAGACCTTCCTGTCGTCGAGGTTGAAGTTGCTAAACTTTAATGCTACTATCTTTTCTTGATCTGCATGATTTGCTGGTATCCCCTTCGGGAGGTACGCAGTAACCAAGTTATAATCTAAGTCTCTGGGCACACTATCTCGATTTATGGCATCTCTCAGAGGTGGTACATAGGCGGGTAGAATGCTCAGAATCAAATTAGCATTTGCGAGATCCTCTCTGTGCTTAGTTCGCTTCTCATCTGTGAGTCGTGATTGTCCAGCTCGAGAAGTGGACAGAGAGGCCGACATTCCTCTAATCGATGATGCTTGTATACCAGTAGACAATCCTCTCTCTGACATGACTCTTTCAGTCATCAATTCGAGGAGTACTTTTGTTACTGATTCTTCAACTGTGGTGAGCTTGTTGGACATACGCTCTCAGGATTAATAATATCAGGTTCAAAATTAACTCAGATACTACACTATAATAATCAACAAGAGGGAAATGTTCACTATATACAATTCACTTGGTTTGCGGCCTCAAATTCTTGGTTAGAAAAAGTGTTCTCTGTGCATGGCGCGATGGGATAAATAGGAAAATCAGCAATGGTTCACTTGTAATGGGTATGAAGCCTCATTAACTCTTGTTCTATTCGTTATGGCGTGGTCTAATGGTCTGGTGTCGAGATATAAATTCTTTTCGACCCATTCAGGGCAGTAGGAAAATGGATATGTCGGTCCCAATGGCTATATTGCCTCGCCATGATGAAGTGCCATGTGTCACTATTCTGATATCCCGAGGAAGCTCCCATTCTGCAAATTTTCTGTCTGCGAAGTTCCCTCTTGAACCTTCTGTAAATTTTCAAATTTAGCTCTCTTCTTACTTATCTTTCTATCCTTCCTCCCAGTGAGCTTTGTCTCGGTAGTCCTTTTTCCATTCTAATTCTTATCGTCTTTGGACATAGTCATGGGTAAAACCTCTTATTTATCTTAGATAGGTACTTTATTCTCCTGTGAGTCTTCTAATGTTCTTGCAACTTAGACATCTGGGTCTCTAGTGTTAAGTAGCTTCGACCTATTCTCCTATTTTTCAATCAAGTATGTGATCCTTCTAGTCATGAAATCTTTTAACTCTTGTCTCTTTTGCTCCAAAATTTCTTCTTCTTCTTTTCATCTAGCTTGATCTATTTCAATACAAGGTTTCCCTAGTACCATGGTAAATGAGGTGCAGTCCTCAATAAATTTAATAATCTCAAAATCTTCTTCTGGCAAAGTTCCATTTGCATTCATAGGTATCTGAGTGAGCCTCCCACACAGGTTTACTAGTTTTCCTCTGAATAACCATATTCCTCCTAATGAAGGAATCATAGCAGGCCTCCCTATAGCTTTCCAAGTTCTCTCTGTCATGATATTCACTCGTGTTTCCTCATCTAGAACAAAATCAATGTTGAAGTCTCCTATTCTTTCTTCGATGCATTCCTTTTCTTTAAATCTCTTTGATAATCTAACATGTCGGTGGTGATTCAAGGTTTCTTTCATTTGTAGAAATACCTTCTCTGATTCTTTCTAGGATTCTTCTATAGCCTTAGTTTCTGGATCTACCTTATGGTTTTCTTTCCTTATGTTCATACTTTCAAGCTTATAAATAATTCTAGGGAAATCCAACACTTCATGGTTCATATCTTTGCAACAAAGACAACCAGGTCTTCTCCTAGGCCATGCCTTAGCAAGGTGTCCCGATTTTCTGTAGCTGTAACAGAGGGTCAATCCTCTCTTTCTTTTAAATTATCCCCAACTTCTCCTGTACTACACACTAGGATCATAGGAGCTAACCTGCAATGAATTCTTTCTAGGATCCTACATCCATTCGTTATTCCAAACATTATTTCTATGCATAGGTATAACATATCTTTCACTATTCTTATCAAATCTAGTCATATCAAATATTCTTTCATCTTTTAATGCCCTAGTTTTCAAATTAGGACTGACTCTATTAAACATACCTAGATCCATACTCTAGAAACAAAAAATTCTACTTATCTTACTTCTACAGAGCACAAAGCTTTCAGATCTAGAACTTTCCACTATTCTTACCTCTATCAGAGCATAGAGCTTACAGATCTTACCTCTTTTTAATCAAGAATTCCCACTTTTACCTTTATTAGGGAACAAAACATCTGGATCTTACCTCTTTTCTTTAGATCAGACTTATTTTCCTTAGAATAGAGCTTATTAGATCAAGTATAATTCTGCGCATGAGGGAAACAGATCTATGCTCAGATCTTTCTCAATTTCAGGTCAAATCTTTTCACAAAGATTCTTCTTCCTTAGTTCCCAGCAATCACAACTTCAGGTCCTGGCAATAGAACCATTTGTTGGCATAGGGGCAGGCCCAGGGTTCAACGCTACAACAATGCACCAAAAAATACCTAACTATCGGCCCTTTCGGCAACACCTACGAAGCAAATGGAGTCTCACACGAGGTAGAGGCAGGGGTGGTTGCAAGACTCAGATGTCTGCAACCTTAGTTGGGACACAGATATGTGATTATAATACTTAATAAAGCACTTAGCACCGTCAGTTCCCCAATATACAATCAGTAATCACTTCTCTAATAAAACAGGGCTTCGCAACATTCACACTGATATAACACATTTAATCCCTTAACATCAATAGATAGGTCAGATCTAGCAGCACAAGCATTCAACACATTCATATAGATCAGATCTAACATTCTTATACATCATTAGAACTAAGCATAAGTGTATCTATCTAATCATCTCTGAGCACTTAGCAAAAGAAGATATAAACACATCCAAACAAGAACAAAGCAAGACAACACAGTGTTTACGTGGTTCACCCCTACCTTGAGGATACGCCCACCAAATATTCTTCTTTATTATCTTCAGTCAATCGGTTACAAGCATAGAGCCATCAAAACCCTACACTACATAGGAAAGAAGATCTGTGCAACTCGTTATATCCTTTTTCCTTGTCAAAGTTGGAATAACATTAGAAGACCCACAAAAGAACAAAGTACCTATTCCAGGTACATATGAAGTATTACCCTTGATTCCTAGCAAGGAACCTCAACAACGTGAAGTTACTCTGCCGAAATAAGATAAGAATCAAAATGGAAAAAGGAATTTCAAGACGAAGCTTACTGGAAATAAGGTGAGCAAACTAAGTAAGAAGAGAGCTAAACTTGAAAATTTACAGAAGGTCCCTGAGGGAACTTCACAAAAGGAAAATTTTCAAAATTGGAGCTTTGTGGGAATATCATAACAACGTCACATCTTGCTTAGCCATGGCAAAGAAATATAGTCATTGGAATAGTATAACCATTCGATCGATGGCCCGAACGGGTAGAAAGGAATATATGATTAGAAAGTTTACCACCAGACCATTGGGACCATGCCACAATGGATAGAGCTAAGATAATGAAGGCTCCTCACCCGTTTCAAGATATCTGTTGCCGAGTTATCTATTTATCCCATCATTCCACGCATTGAGAACACTTTTTCCAATCATGACTATCAGAGCTCATATCATAGTTGATTTCGCATAGTGACCACTGCATTAGCACCATCTATCCTATTTCATTCAACAATTACCTTTCAAACCTGATACATTCAACCACCAGCGTGCATGTCGGACGAGATTATCGCTGCAGAGAAAATTTTCGAAGAAGTTCTTATTGACCTAATGACTGAAAGGGAAATGTCTGAAAGAGCAATGTTTGCAAGTATTCAAGCTTAATCAATGAGAGGCCTACAAGCTTCTCCATAGACTGCTCATGGAGCCACATCATCTCGATCATCAGAAGAAAAGAGAACCAAACACAAAGATGATGTAGCCAATGCGAAGATGATCCCGACCATATTGTCGGATTACATCCCACCTCTAGCTATGGAAATGAGTTAAGATAGTGTGCCAAGAGAATTCTAGTACACCATGGTTAGGATGTACTTCCCGAAGGGGATACGCGCATTTCACGCACAACAGGATAAGATCACAGTGTTGAATTTCAGTGACTTCAACCTCGGAGATTGCAAAAACTACAATATGATTTCCCTGTATAAGTACCTGACCAAGATGAAGGGGAAGAACTCAAAGATAATACCTCAGCCATATATGATGAACCTCACGCAGTCAAATTTGTTAAATATCATGAAGATCCCACACTTCGAAAGGAACCAAGAAGTGAATGCCTATGTCAAGTTATTTCTTTCATGTTACCATGGAGGCTACTTATGTCTAGACCACCGTATCACAGTCGACCCGACGTTGATCCATATGATTACAAGCTTGAGTATGCAAGGACCTGATCCACAGGAGTTCTATCCAGGGAAAGCCACAGAATGCACACTAGCATAGAAAATCAAGGATACATATGGCGATGTCGAAAAGGGAATGTGAGGCTACAAGGTAGCCTCCATCCATAATGGCACAGTGCACCTCACCTGTTAGTTAATTGTAGGAAAGTTAGTAAGGAAGAACATACCTATGCAGGTCACAGGATTTGTTGTTGACCTCGTGGAAAAGTGCGTAGAGGGTTTATAGATGAATTGGGCGAAGTACCTAGTGAATCATCTAGAGCTATATTTCCGCGAAGCACAGGTTTAGGGCTATGAGTTCCACTTCAACTGGATCCTTATCCTTATCACCTTTCTTTCCTGGGAGATGCCAGAAGGTGCAATCTTCTCGGATATTGAACCATTCGAGCTGCTTGTTGTGAAGTTCACTACCCTTTGGTACTAGATTGATATGAACAAAGAATGGCAATCGAACGTTGTTTTTCATATGTATTACCTTTAGCTGAAGAGAGACATAGAAGAAGAAACTCGCATGACTCTGAACACCTTATAGAGATTCTGACCTCTAATGAATTTTTCAATAGATTGACACTTCATCTACCTTACAACACGAGTCGGTGAACATAAGGAGAAACTACAGTCATACTACAAGCTCATGAAAGAGGATCTTTAGGAGATCACTAAGGAATGGTCGAAAAACCTCCTTATTCCAGCAAACCCTGCAGAGATGTTTGACCCTGATAGCCCATAAACCACGCATGATACACCCGGACCCAACAAAACAAAGAAGACCAAAGAAGTACAAGACCTAAGCAGCGCCTCAGGAAATACTGCTTCAATATCACCTGACCGAGGGGGTGATGATAAAGTAGAATAAATAAATGGCACAGGAGTTGAATAGAAGAAAGGCAAGGTAACCTCACTGAGAGATGATACCAATCCCCCGAAGAAGAGGAAGGGTTCTCCCTCAAAACCTTCTTCTCAGAAGAATTCGAGAGCCACCGTGACCAAGATGAAGACCTTTCTTACTACTGATGACTTCGACTTCATCATAGCATCCCTTAATGACGCTTCACTAGAAATAGTGGAGAAACAAGAAGCTAAGAAAGAGGAAATGTATGACACACTTAAGTTCGATTTCTAAGGGGTACAACAGGCTCTTCAGTCCAGCCGCACAATGTCCACTGCGCCCTTATCATTAGGAGATCCAGAGTTGGGGGATGAGCCAAACCAACTCTGTTGATTAGTTGATGTGGTTGAAGCTCGTCTTTGTCGCACACAAGAAGAAATAGAACAAGTTACCTAGACCTTGAAGCAAGTACAAGGCGACATTGTAGAACAACACAGAATTGCAGAATAGGAGAAGGTTTCTCTCTAGGACAAGTTTGAAGCAGAGAAAAAACAGATGTAGAAAGAGAAAGAAAAGTTTCTCATAGAGTAGCTCGAAGTAAAAGAAGAAGTAAATAGATCCCTCCGCTCTGCGAAAATCTTATAGCTACATGCTGAAGACCGAGTCACGCATCAAGTAGAGAAGCTCGCAGAAGTTGTCCAACAGCTACAACAACGGATAATAGATTTAGAACTCCGCACTGTACCTGACACCCCACAGGATGTAAGGGACCAAAGGGAAGCAACTACTCAAAGCATAGTTGAAAGAATAAAAATCCTTTCCTTGGAATGAAAGAAACTGAGTGATCATAGTGCCCAAACATATGAACAATTCACCGAGGATTTAAAATTGAAGGCACTGGAGTCACAGCTCCAGGAAGCAAATGTTATAACCCTAAATTGCACCAGACATGCATACTTGGCATCATGCCATATAAATTTCTATCTTTTCCAAGCCATCACTGAACAAGATCCTCTAAAAATCATTGTTTTGAAGGTATACACACCCTACACCATTACTTCCCACGTACACACACCTTCTTCCCCACTACAACCCGCGTACACTCACAGAATATCGGAAAAAATGAAAATTTCATAGGATACTGGTTTCTGGGCCATTAATTAACCGTTTGACCATCCATAGTCAGTTATCCCAATTGTTACTATCTCTTTTGGCCTATAAAATAAGTGGTTGGGGTCCCATTTCAAAAGAGAAGCACAAGAGCATAGAAACTCTGCCCATTTCTGTCTTCCCCCTTTGCCCCAATATTTGACAACCACATTGTGAGTTTGAGCTAGAATTCCGTTTTTGTCCATTGCAAGCCCTTTCCATTCCCCTAAAGAGAACTGAAGAGGAGAAGGAGACATGGAAGCAGTTGGTGCATTTTGAAGAGGATCCCAGTACCGAGTTCAAGGAGTAGTGTTGGTCTCATATTGTAAGTGACTTTTGTGAGATTAATATAAATAAGTAATTTTTCCGTCCTACCAAATGACGTCTTAAACTTATATGATTTGTTTACATTTCTTGTTTATGATGTCTAACCCACTTATCCATATGTAGAATTCATGCTTGTAGTTTCTTGTTTGCCTTTTAGTGAATGTAGGTCATCCTTGGGAGGATACTTGTAGTTGGGAAACAAATACGTGCAAAGGAATCGACACCGGATGCAGAGTTTAAGGTATGCCTACTGGATCCCTATACCTTGTATTTTATGTATGATTGTGGGGTAATGTCAGGATAGTTGATAAAAAGTAGGAGACTTTAGACGGTTAGCTCTGCCTACATTTTAGAACCTTGGTTTAGTCCGTAGAGGGTTTTTCCCGCTATAGAAGAATTGGTGAATGTACTAGGGATGCCTCTAGGGTCTATGGGGATATTTATTTTGGGAGCTTTGAATTAGTTTATTCACTTTTTATGAGTTTTTGTAAGATTCTGTGTCTTTAAGGGATTCTGGTCTTCCATACTAGTACTCCCTGCCTATGCTAGACTGTTGGTTTTCATGTTTTTGAGGATTTATAGAGGTGTACGTGGCTTGCAGTGGGCCTACACATGTGCATACATGCCCTTCCCTTGAACAACCCACGTACATACGCTCGCTGCTAAAGTGTCAGTAGCGTGCCTGTGTTGAGAATTTTTTTTTAGAAGAGGCAGTCATCCTCTTCCTTGTCAAAATTCACACTTCTCAGGGGTTTTATTGATCTATCCCTGGTCTCTATTATAATAGTCTGTATCTTAGGTATGACCTCAACATAGCTTTATTTTCATCAAAATATTTCTTATGTTTTCTTTGATAGGGTTTTTAGACAAGTTTGTGAGTTTGCTTTGATCTGCCTATTTGGTATTGTCAGTGACTGCCTGTGATCTGCGATTGGGCCTGATTTCATTTCTTGGTCTTGACTTGTCGTCATTTTTCCCTTTTTTTCTTTACAAGAAAAGAAAAGAATTCATTTTCAAATTTCTTGTTTTGAAGCATAAAACAATAAAAAAAAAAAAAATTCATTTCTTTGTTTGATAAAGTAGTTTAGGTTAGTTGTTTCATTTACCAAGGAAAAATAATTTTTTCTTAAGATTATTTGCTTTAATTATTAGGACATTAAGTAGCTTGTAGTTGAGAAAAATATTGTTTTGAGTTTTTATTTTCAAATATCTAAGAGAAGTAGTTATGAAAAGTTTGGTTAAAGAGTTTAAATTGGCAAATATTTATTTGTGAAGAAAGAAGTAGTTGGTTTTTAGTTTCATATTATGCTCTTCTCTTTAGTCTCTTAAGAACATCACTGGTTTCATTTCCATTCATTTTGACTTAAGACAACCACTAAAATTAACGCTTAATTAAAAGTTACTAGACTTTGTGTTTGTAGGGTCCATCAATTTAGTCTAGGCTAGAGCCTTGATTTAGGATTGGAGAGGAAACTCTTCAAGGCTACAAAAAAAACATAAGAGTTTGAGCTAGGGAGTGATTGAAAGTCCAGTAACCATGAAATTTAGCCGGTACCTCCCTCTCACACAGGGGATAAACATGAGTTCGTGTAGGGAAAGGTAGCGGAGATAACCCCTCCAAAGCCGGACCAAGCGTAGTGGGGAACACATATAGAGGGCTTATCTTGGGATTCCGTTGATCGCATTTGCCACGGAGCTTCATGGGTCGTGAATCCATTTGAGGTCCTCAGGCATCTTTCGAAACAATTTCTTTCGATAACCTTGATAGGTTTCAGGCTTGATACCCTTCTCATTGTGGTCCACCCGACTGTCGACTGTACCTGCCTGGTGACTACTCGTGTGTTGGCAACCTAGTTGCCTTTATCTTAGTGACTTAAATAGGTGACTACAAGGGTATACCATGGTACCTAAGGTAGAGATTGGGCCATGCTTTGTAGAGTATAGCTGGAGGGTTCTTCTATATTCGAGTTTCACTTGCATCGGTAAGTTTCTCTAGTGTTGGTTGTTGTAACTGTTCTTCCAACTAGCTAGTGATCTGCTTGTCTTATCTCATAGGAAATATTTCTAGTGTGTGATGGTTTTTAAAAAGATTATAGAAATCCCTAGGGTTTCATTGATATTATAACACAGTGGAGGATTAGGAGCTTCTCCAATTGTGAAGTCTTTTGGGTCTGTTGCCGGTTGATCTCGAACCACCCCAGCCACTGCTAAGGCAAAAACTAGACCAACAACGGTCATTTGAGGAAACTGGGTTACAGGAAACTGTGCCTGATTCATCTCTGAGAGGGGAACATTTGATTCTGGAGGAACCAATCATTTATGACCTCAGAGTGGAATTTCTTGGTATTTATAACCCTCCAATCATTGATCGTCGGTGCCCATCATCATACAAGTTTGACCTTACGAGCGTTAGATAGTGTCACAAGCAATGATGGAAACAAATGTTGCTACTTCTTTAGGGAATACTCATATTTCCTCTACGGTTGTCACTACAGGGGGTGTTCCTCATCCTAACCAACCGTCACTGGTCTGGGCCACTATGGTCTCGACTGCCTCTACCTCGAGCAATGGTTCGATTTAGTCTATGGCGACGATCACTGCTCCTTTCACCCAGAGTGCGACAAGCCCTCTGTTCTCATATGAGATGCCTAGATTTGGTACGAGCATTGTAATTTCCTACTCCACTCTATAGAATTTAGGTCTTGGGGAAGAGAGATCCAACACTCCTTTGCAAGGATCCATGAGGGGCACTTCAACAACCTATAACACTTTCCCTTACAGAGGAGGTCATTTACCTCCTTCATTCCCTTAGATAAACGGTGCTGACCAACATTCCGTTGGGCCAGACATAAACTATAGTTCATTTGGAGCAGGTAGTCAAGGAATTCCTTATAGTATGATGGTAGGTTCAAAACCATTCTCTTTTTTTGGCATGTTTAGTAACAATGCTTTCTCATCAGTTTTCGTCTCAGTTGGGGGAAACCTCGGTTATGGAAAAAAAAATCCTATGTAGGGTAGTATTCTTACACAGGGGGAAAACTTAGGAATTCCTTCCTCACAAGGACCTTGGAATCCATGGTAGGGATCAGTTCCCTTGTCAAGGATGTTGACCGGGGGAAACCCCTTCCATAGCTAATGGAACCCTGGGCAAAGATCAACACCTATGCCCGTCGGATCGACAGGGGGAAATCCTTCCCAATATCCTTGGAATGTGATGCAAGCCCATCCCTTTATGTCCTATTACGAGAGTCAACCAATGACGTCTCAACAAGCACACAATCCATACACTGGTCATGACCATGGTTATTACTTGAACCCTATCTAGTAACCCAACTTTTCCTGGAAACCTGGTGCCAACCAAACTCCAAGCTCCTTTTTCCCTGGTTATAATCAACAACCCAAATTACCATTTCTGGAAACTCTACACTTGCCAGACTTGAAAATATTATTAAATGACCCCATCTGTCACAATCCATGTTGGCATCCTATTCTGAACAAGTTTCCTTCAGACATCCCAAAGTTTGAGGCCAAACCTAACAAAGATCTAGACGATCATGTGACTACCTTCCATTTATGGTGCTCATGCAACTCATTGAGAGACGACTCCATCCAATTGCATTTGTTTCAACGCATTCTCATCAGGAGTGCTACAAAATGGTACATCAAGCTCGACTGGAGAATATACTCTTCCTTCGGTGAATTCGCAATGGATTTCTTAAACCATTTCCAATTACCTATGAGATACAACGCCGACACCGAATTGCTGGCCAAATTTGAGCAGACAAAAGCGGACCATATCTCCAATCACATCCAAGAATGGAGACATTGGAAGAGTTTAATAAAAGTTTCAGTCCCACTGACATTCCTACTTGAGTGGTTCCTTAAGTATTTGGTACCCCAGTTGTCTAAAGACGCTGCAATGTTAGGGGTGTTTTCATAGGAATATGCGATAATGAGAGCCCAACAGCTAGAATTGATTTACTCTGAGTCTGGCTTACTTTATGAAGTTTTTCCAGATGCACCAAGGTCGATACTTGACAAGACTAGATAGAGGTCTAGACCACATGCCGATGGTATTGTTGGTTCAACGCAAACAAATCCCACTAATCATCTGTCAAATCAATTGTAGCAATTGTCAATACAATAAACAGTGACCAACCAGACCATAGGATCGGCTGCTCCCCCTACCGAAAATTCATAGGTACACAGTGTGAAATCGAAAAACCTAAAGGCCACCCAACAGCCTGACAGAAAGAAGGCACAACGAAAGAATGGTAAGGGGGATAAGAAACCTATCGATAATGCTGGCAGGGGAAACACTGAAAAGAAAAAGTCGAAGTATCCATGTAATATTTGCAAGGAAGAGCACCCATCTCACCAGTGCCCTCGGCTTGCGAAGGCCCAAAAGTTATTGGCACATCAACAACCTGCCATGTTAACGAACCTATTTCCACATGTGCAAAATTTAACTCAAGCCTCTTCAAGCGTGGAGGGGTGAAGTCAATTGCCCCCTTCGTCTTTGAGTAATCCTTCATCCGCAAATGTGTACATGATGAAAGGTAGTGTTGACATAACAACTAGGACACGTGACTACAGAATGCCAAACACCTCTGAGAAGGGTAAAGAAGCCAAAAACCCACATCTTCCTCTTGATATTTAGAATACGTTGGGCGAAATAATGACACACATCCCAAAAGGAGCATTCAAGAAAGATTCCCAGAACCCAAATGCAAGGGTTGCCTAGAACTACTCTGTGGTGGAGGATTTGTCACAAACCCCTTGTGCAATGTCTTCTTTGGAAGTCCTCTAGAGTTTCCCTTCTCAGAGAAAGGATTTGTTAGCTGGCTTAGGATATGATGAGACTTGTAATCTGGGAATGATCATGCTTGATATGATCAACTTAAAACCTCGTCTTCCTTACCACGTAGTGTTTCAGATAGTAGTGGCTTACACCATGAAAAATTTTACTCGAAACATTTTTTGCACGGTGGTCAATGAGGGTGCCTCGACATGCGTGATGTCTTTGGCGTGTTGGAAGGCCATTGGCCAATTTTTTTTTTCTCCATCACCTACTCTTCTTACCGCTTTCGACGATCATTCATTCTGACCACATGGAATCATCCCCTCTTTCCTCATGCAGTTAGGGGGGAAGTCTGTTTGCATCGAAGGTGAAGTGGTCGATGTGTATCTCGACTACAATCTATTGTTAGGAAGGAGTTGGACCTATGCTATGAAAGCAGTGGTCACGATAATTTTTCAGGTCTTGTTGTTTCCACACGAGGGTCGGATCATGTCCATTGATCAATTATCCTTCTCTTGTCCTGATCCTTCATCGGGGGTATCCATGGTCCTGATGATTGATAACCCTCAACCCGACATTATCAATGTAGGGGTTGGTTTGTGCACACCTTTGATGGCTACCTTCAATTACCTGCCTCCGACCAACAATGTCCATTACATGTCGGTTGTCCCCGACCAGCTTAGGGTTGAAATATTTCAAATCTCATCATTTCGCACGACTTATTTTAACAATCCATGGGCTCTTCCTTCCCCAACAGCCATTATGGAAGGGAGAGGGAACCATGGCATGGCCATGCCTTTGTTTGCAGCAGAATTTCCATACTCTATAGTTCAACAAGCTTCCGCCATCCCTGATATGATTCCCTCCAGGTGTTAGATCTGGTTCTCGAGCCTACTTGGGCTCAAGGTTCCCTCACCGATATTGATTCTTTAGACTTAGTATTTCCCTTAGACGAGGTGATTATTGAGGCAATGACTAGTCCATACATACCTTGGGATGATCTTCATCGTAGATCTTACTTCCTCCTAGACTTAAGAAGAATTGAAGCAGGTGAATTCACTCTTACTATGACTGTAGATGAGGCTTGTCCTATCAATCCTTTGGCTACACGCGCTATTTACACTGAAGGAAATATGGGAACCATTTCTCAAATGATACCTATCGATATCTCTAGAATCCCTAGTGTTGTGGATAATATCTTCGTCGGAGTGGACTGCTCCCCCGTGGAGATTCAAATCTACACAGATTTATTTAAAGAATTTTGAGACGTGTTTTCCTGGTCTTATGAGGAAATTCCAGGCATAGATCCAAGAATTGTCGAACATGAATTCACGACATATCCTAATGCTAAGCCAGTTTGTTAGAAGTTTCATCTAGTTAATCCTAGGAAAGAAACAACTATTAAGGCTGAAGTAGAGAAACTACTCCAAGTTGGTTTCATCTACCCCATTCAATGGACTCAATGATTGTCAAATCCCATTCCAGTCAATAAAAAATAGGGTACGATTCACGTATGTAAGGAATTTTGTGATTTGAATAAGGCCTGTCCAAAGGACAATTTCCCCGCGCCATTTATTGACCAGATAGTTGATGAATGCACAAGTTGTGAAGCCTTTTCTTTCTTGGATGGTTTTTAGGGATATAATCAGATACATATCAAGAAGGAAGACCAACAAAAAACCACTTTCATCTATCCATGGGGTACATTCACTTATTGGAAGATGCCTTTTGGTATGAAAAATGTTGGAGCTACGTTTCAATGGGCCATGTCTTTTTTTTTCCACGATCTCAAACACATAGTCGAGGCTTATCTCGAAGATTTAGTGTCACAATATCGCAAGAGAGTTGATCATCCCGCACACCTCCGACTTATATTTGAGTGATGTCGCTACTACTGGATCAGCTTGAATCCAAAAAAATGTATCTTTTGTGTAACATTAGGTCATCTGTTAGGTGTCATAGTTTCAAAAACAAGGATCATGGTCAATCCTCTAAAGGTTGACACGATAGTTTAGTTGCCTCCCCCATGAATAGTCCCTCAGCTTTAGATTCTACAGGGAAAAGAGAACTTTTTATGGTGTTTCATCGTGAACCACATCGAGATCAAAAATGGTTTTATGTGTTTACTAAAGAAGGACGTTCCTTTTCATTGGGACGAAGCCACTCAATTCTATTTCAAAGCATTGAAACGTGCCCTCACATCTACCCCTCTGCTGCGGCCACCCAATTGTAATAAAGATTTCTTATTGTACTTGGCCACTGTGGAATCAACCATCGGTATGGTGTTGGTTCAGGAGGATGATTCTCTCTCAGAATATGTTATTTATTACTAGAGCCAAGGCCTGGATGGACCGGAACTCAATTATTCCCACATTGAAAAACTTGCATTGGAAGCAGTTCATGTTGTCCAACGGTTCCGTCATTACATCTTGTTTCGCAAGACCACCGTCATTGCCGTTGTGAATCTGTTTTAGTACATGTTGACACGACGTGTGATCAGTGGAAATATCAGTATATGGATAGCTATCCTCCAGGAATTTGACTTGGATTTTGTCTCGAAAAAATCCAAAAAGTCGTTGGTCTTTGCGAAACTCATCTCGAAACTTTCAGTCAAATCACGAGATGTTATACCCAAGGAGTCGCCTATCAAAGGAGAAACATTTTTTTTATCACCTCTTTGGACCCCTGGTATGGAGAGATACTATTCTATCTCCATGATTTGAAGTGCCCTACCTCTGCTTCTCGTTATGAGCATCGTTGTATACGCCATCAGGAAAAAACTATCTCATACTCGAGGACACTTTGTATCCTTGAGGTGTAGATTGCATCCTTTGTCAGTGTCTCACTCATGACGAAGCGAAAATCATGATTAATGATTTCCACACTAGAGCATGTGGTGGTCATTTCTCTAGATTGGAAACAACCCAAAAGATTCTACGAGCCAGTTACTTTTGGCCGACATTAATCAAGGATTGTGTTGAATCGATCAAGAAGTGCCACCCATGTCAGATCTTCTCTCAGAAGATGAGGGCACACCCCACTCCAATGTTTCCCATCATCACAATTGGTTCCTTTACCAATTGGGGGATTTATTACGCTACATGCAACCCCCCTTCCAAAAAAGGGCACCTTTATATCATCATAGTAGTAGACTACTTCACGAAGTGGGTCAAAGCTATGCCAATGTTTAAAGATGATGGTGAGACAAAAAATCTCTTTTGTTTAACCAGATCATAGCAAGGTTCGATGTCCTGAGAGAGATTTTCACTGACCATGGAAGTCACTTTCAGAAAAAAATGATGTCCGAGTTAACATAAAAGCTTGGGCTAAGGCAAGAAAATTCATCACCCTAATACCCACAAGAGAATGTTCAGGTGGAGGTTGTGAATAAATCCCTTAAGACTATTTTACATCAAACGATCAATTCGGCCAAGTCAAATTGTCATTTGATATTGTATTTAACATTATGGGCCTATTGAATGTCTGTTAAGACTACAACTGGTTTCTCACCTTTTCAACTCATTTACGGGATGGAAGAAGCCTTTCCTATAGAGTGTCAGATCCCCTCTCTAAATTTGGCAGTACATTTATTGCGAGACACTTCATTGCTTGAAGAGTGTTTATTATATCTTGAGTAGCTCGATGAGAAACATCGGGATGCAGCCTTGGCTAATGAGGCCCACAAACAAAAATTCAAGTGTCAGTATGATCGGTCTGTCTGTCCTTGGATTTTCTCTAAAGGTGACCTTGTCCTAGTCTATGACCAAGATAAGGACTCCCTGGGGGTAGGCAATTTCAAACCCATGTGATTCATACCTTTCATCGTGAAGGAGGTTCTAAAGAAGGGTGATTATCGTCTAGTGGATTTTGAGGGAAATGCTTTGGCAGAGCCTAGAAATGGGTTCTAACTTAAGAAGTATTACTCATAGGTGGGTTGCCTTGGGTGACTTCTTGTAACATATGTATAGTATTATACATTTTCCTTTTAGTTTTTGTCTTTTTGGTTTCATGGACGTGTCGTTTTTGATGTCATATTTTTCACTGCGGCTGATGTTAAGTGAATCATAGGTGTTTGTTGGGTTTGTGGACGACGCAAGCTGACACACTCAGAAGATTTCTTCCACATCTTGGGTGATTTTCACACCTCAAGGCCAATTGTTATCTTCAGGAGGTATCTGTTTAGGTGACGCCACAAACAATGTCGTTGAATATAACATAGTTTTAGAGTTGCTTCATGACACTTTGTTGCATGGTATCTCTCACCTCCAGGCCTACTTAGTTGCTAAGTTGGTTGTGTCTTAGTTCAATGGGGTTTACCATGTTTAGGATCCTACACTACACTGATGGTTCCTTAGGGTACGTCTCTTAGAATGAAGACTTTATTACATCATGCATATCCATGTTCCTAGGAGATTGAATCAAATCATAGATACTCTAGCTAATCATGTATTAGATTGGCATATTGCACACATGTAAGAAAAATAACACACACGCACATGTAAATACATTTGTAAAATAGATGTAATACCTAAGACATAAAAAGATGTAAATACGCATATATATATCAAAATATCAGAGTACAAGGGTGGGCGCAAGCGCCTCCAAAATATGTCCAGTAACAGTCACAGGGTTTATGCCCTCAAAAATATACAAAAAGTGCTCTCAGTACGTAACTAGTCTAGCCTAGCTAAGGGTGGGGCCTATTGGCCCTGCCGTAGTGAACAACAACATTTTCCAAATGCCTAAAGAGCTAGACCCAGGTCCATGTCACCCCAACTACATGAGGTTGCATCGATGGTGGGAGATCCTTGATCCCTGCCATAGGGATTGTACGAGTGAGTGTGATAAGGTTCCGCTCTACTTGTCTTAATACTTTCTCAGCCTCTCCCACTGGAGGCCCCCCTACTGTTGCTATTGGTCTAGTGGCTCTAGCTGGTCCTGCCTCTGGTCAAGGACGCTGCCTAGTACTCGAGAATTCTGTTGGATGCACTGGTCCCACATATGTACATAATAGATACATAAGAGTCAGATACTTTGGTATACAAAAAAAATGATATATATAAAAATACATAAAAATTAAATAACTTTGAAAATCAAACTTACCCATCTCTCCTCACTCTACTCCAAGAGGTATAGGCATGTCAGGATCTCTAGAAAAATTGATCCCGACATAGGGGTAGTCCTCTATTGCCAAAATCTACCGTGACCACCAGTTAAAAAAAATTTCATCAAAGGCTTCAATGGTCCTCCCTCCCCCTGTCGTGTCAACAACGCTGCTCATCTACATAGTGCTAGGAAAGAGACCTTGTGCCCTCATATAGTCTCTCGAGGATTGAGACTGGGTACCCTCTCGAAGAAAAAGGAGAACAAAATGGTCCCAAACCCAAAGTTATGGTGCTTCCATATCCGAAACTATGTTAGTTGTCTCTTCATGCAATCCATCATGGTGGTACTCCAGTCGAAAATCCGTGCATTTAAGCACTAACTGCACAATGCATGTGCACTCGGGAAGCCTGATGCAAAGCTATGGATCCAGTGATCTTCCAAATGAGTAGAACTATAACTTTGATCGATAGGTTTCTTATCTTATGTATAGGCACCTAAGAACCTACTTTCTCAGTACTAGCCTCGCAATGGAGTCCAATCAACTCCTCAATGTTGTGAGGTCGGGGGGGGGAAGTTCACAAATTGACTGGATCCCCTCTCCTTGAAAGACCAATCAGGAAGTAAATTTCCTCAGTCGTCGGAGTCAACGACTGCCCCTTGAGCATAAATTCCTCTACATCAGGATGCTAGTAATATATCAAAGGATTTAGCAACCTGGGTTGTTCCCTCATAAACAGACACTGGAAGAAATTTAGCAACCCGCATTGTGATAAAGCAGCGATAGTAGCAGGGTCTTCGAAGACCAAAAAATCAATTTCCTCATGCTCTCTCTCTTTCCAATGAACATACATCCTGCAAAATGACAAATGTATGGAGAGTTCACTCTTGCAATTTTCATTTTTTTCACTTATTTGAGGGTGTACACAGGCTGTCTTGGGGACAGTCACATGTGCACATGGGAAAATCATATTCTTCCTATGTGTACACGTGAGTTGCGCTTGGACAACCCATGTACACATAGGGCCGACCTCTTTAAAGGTCAATGACCCCCCAAAACACAAAAACAAATGCAAAAATGAAAGATGGAAATGCAAGAGAGGTTAGTGTGTACTTACTTGGTCCAAACGGAAGTTCATTTAATCCACTGAAGCTCCCAGAATCAACTATTTCAGAAAAGGGGTGTTTTTTGACTTTTGGTCAATTCTCAATTTACAATGGTGATAATGAGCTGCCAACATTCTATTTATAGACTTTTTGCCCCCTTTTTGTCATTTTTTGGACCCTTTTGTCTTTTTTCCTACCTTGAAAATCATTTAATATGGTTCTTGAGTTTCTTAGGGGTGATTACGATGAGTGCTACTTTGGGTATTTGGGAATTTTTTTGAGAGTTGGGTCAGTTTTAAAGGTCTTTTGGTAAAAAGTTGATTTTTTCAACTTTGTGCATGTAAGACATGATTCCACCTCCACTTGTTGCACCTCGTTGTCTTTTTTGCCTTGCCATAGGATCGATCCCACCAAATTGCAACACAGAACCCTCATTCTTGCTCTAGAAGTTTCGTAATTTAGTGGTAGAGCCTACCTTCACATGGATTCCCTAGGTAGATCCTAGTTGCATTTTGGTGTCCATGTTGTCACTAATGACTATAGGCTCGAGAGTCCTTATTAGTTTTTCCTGATTATGAGTTCAAGCCTCATTTGCATGATTCATTATCACTCTTGACCTCACCCTCAGGAATCCCAAAACACAACGAGTCTTCTTTTAAGCCCTTTTCATACCCTCTAAACATGAAAATATTGTCGAGCAATTTTGTTGCCGTTCACGCTCGCTAAAGTGAAATTTGAAGGCACGTCTGTCCGGTGGTAGTTTACCCCTTTTTTAGTCTAAATGGTCAAAAGTATGAGAAAAGGTATACTCTAGGAGCCTTGGTTCTCTAGAAGAGTACTGTCAGTTATAATTTTAACCCTTTTTTGGGCTTGAGGGACTAAATCTACGAAAAAGAAACCCGCACGGAGTCCATAGTTAATCTCTTTTCAGACTCCCTAAAATTGAAAAGGTCGCCCAATGAGCTTGTTTCTTCACACGTTAAATTGGTCAAGAAGAACATCCCTCAACAGAGTCCATAGTTAATCTCTTTTCAGACTCTTTAAAAATGAAAAGATTTTTGAGTGATATTGTCTTTGTCGCACTCGTTAAAATGGCTTTGAATAGACATTTGTTCAGTGCTAGTTTACCCCTTTTTCAAACTGACTAGACTACCTTCGAAAAAGGTACCCTAGTGGAGTCTCCTTTTACGCTTTTTCAGACTCCCTAAAAATGAAAAACCACCAATATTACCTTCTTTGGGCTCGTTAAAAATACATCGAAGTACATTATCATTGTGTCTTATTAATCGCATTCACATTCCTACGTCTTTGGCCTAATGTTGGCTCCATGTTTCTCTCAACTAAACCATCTGAAGCTTGCCTGATACACAAGCCTTGTAGCACTTTGCCTCTACGTCTTGACACCTTGACCCATGGAGGATTTTTCTAAGTGTCCTTTTCTTGCATATGTCGCCTTGCTCTAAGAATCAGTGTGTTCCTTGCACTTGGAAATAGTATGTCTGTAACATTCTTTCATTCTTTTTCAAACTTTCCAAGATTATTGAAAAAGACAAAAAAATCAAATATACCCCAAAAAGAGGAAGTGAAAAGAATTTTCTTTTTGTTGACACAATGAGTCTCCCTTGGACAAAGAACATCCTTTCATTTGTTTGTCAAGCTATAGGATTCAATATGACCGTAGGAAGATGCTCTCGCTGCATAGAGATCTGTCCTCCTCCATTTGGTTACCCTTCCAAACATATGGAGAGTTCGCATTGCCTCTTGCACCGTGAACTTATGTCAACGCCACAATGCCCGAGTCTCATATTTTGTCGTTCTTTTTTCCAAGGGAAGTATTAATAAACTTGAGTTGGCCCTTCTACAGTTTGTCTCTTATCCTTATGCCTGACCACCCCGAAATACCAATCAAATCCTTATTAGAAATCAATGAAGTTCTCTACACTGATCACCAATATCCTCTTTTATGTTCCCGACGAGTCGTCGAAGACCTCTGGGTAGTGAAGTCATACACTGATATTGCACTCCTTCTTGAGTTTTTAATGTTTTGAAGTTGTTTCTTGAGCTCTGAAGACCTCATCTCCAGCCATCAGGCGTCATTGGCTTCTTGAAGATGGATACCATACATGTATATATATTTTATTTTAAGATGTAGATCCACTCTATATTGCTCACAACTACACTTTGTATAGTTATATGCCATGGATCTACATTGTATTTGATTGGAAACCATGATTTTATTTAATCCCGAGCATGGGTATGCCCGCCTCGGTAAGACATATTGTTATTTTTGCAAATGGAACCTCCTAAACTCTGGTCCCTGGGCTCACTCATTTTGTACATTGGTGAATATTTGTAATGTATTTCGGCCATCATATTCCCTTCTGACCTCACACATTAAGGGGAATCTGTTGTAACCCTGAATTGCACCAGACATGCATACCTAGAATCCGGCTATCTAAATTGCTATCTTTGTCAAGCCATCACTGAACAAGATCCTCTAAAAATCATTGTTTTGAAGGTATACATGCCCTACACCATTACTGCCCGCATACACACGCCTGTTTCCCCACTACAGCCTGCATACACTCACAAAATATAGAGAAAAATGAAAATTGCATAGGATACTAGTTTTCGGGCCATTACTTAACCACTTGACTGCCCATAGCAAGTTACCCCAACCATTACTATCTATTTTTGCCTATAAAATAAGGGGTTGGGATCCCATTTCAAAACAGAAGCATGAGAGCATAGAAACTCTGCCCATTTCCGTATTCCCCCTTTGCCCCAATATTCGGAAACCACATTGTGAGTTTGAGATGGAATTGCCTTTTTCTCCATTGCAAGCCCTTATCATTCTACTAGAGAGAAGTGAAGAGGAGAAGGAGACATGGAAGCAATTGGTGCATTGTGAAGAGGAGCCCAGGATCGAGTTCGAGGAGCAGTGCCGGTCTCATATTGTAAGTGACTTTTGTGATATTAATATAAAGAAGTACTTTTTCTGTCCCGCCAAATGACGTCTTAAAATTATATGATTTATTTACATTTCTTGTTTATCATGTCTAAACCACTAATCCATATGTAGAATGCATGCTTGTAGTTTCTTGTTTGTCTTTTAGTGAATGTAGGTCAGCCTTGGGAGGAGACTTGCAGTCAGGAAAAAACTATGTGCAAAGGGATCGACATCGGATGCAGAGTTTAAGGTATGCCTACCGGATCCCTATACCTTGTATTTTATGTATGATTGTGGGGTAATGTCGGGATAGTTGATAAAAAGTAGGAGACTTTAGACGGTTATCTCTGCCTACATTTTAGAACCCTGGTGTAGTCCGTAGAGGGATTTTCCTACTATAGCAGTGAAGTATCAAGTAGAGACAATATAGGTGCAGTTGAAGCCCCTATCAGTTGTGGAAAGAATGAAGCGATCCCAAGAGTAGTGCACTACCCAAAAACAGGTCCATACTATTCAGAGAAGAGTTGTGGAAGTAACTTAGAGGCTCCAACTTATACAGGATGAGGCTTACCAACTGTTCACAGAAATTGAAGGCTGAGGAGCAGGACTAGAGAAAGTTGTCACTATAGATGAACAATGCCTCGAAGGACCTATCAATGAAGCAGTCATACAAGAGTTCACTGAATAGGAGGCCATATCATAGCAATGAGTCAAAGCATATCGAGCCAAGCTCAAGGATTTTGAAGAAGAACTAGTCAGATAAGAGTGACTTTGGACGAGTCACAAGTGAGTGTTGGGGGCCTATTGGCCATTGACCAAGTTTTGAGGATTCTTGTTCATGTTTGACCTGATTTTGGGACTTTGAAAGAATGTCGAAGGTGGAGTACAAGACAAAGCGAAGATCACAAGATATCGACCCCTTTTAGGGCCCTTTTTGGGATTTGGGATTATGCAACGAGTATGGGGATGGCATCCCATGGGTTTACCCATGTTTAGGCCTATTTTGTATGTATAAATAGATGCTAAGGAGATTTAGTGAACAATGAATGGCTAAGTGCTAGAGTTTGATCTGTGTGATCAAGATTTTGAAGTGCTTTGGTGCATACTATGTGAGACTTGTAGAGCTAAGTACAAGTCATTGTAAGAGTCTGTAGAAGGCAACGTCCTTATATCTACTCAGGGAAGGAGGATCTAGCGAGCTGCGCATATCTCCTGTCTTCTGCAGAGTAGGGTTTTTGAAGCTCTGTGCATGTAACCTATTGAAGAAGCTAATAAAGAAGACAAAGAGTTGGTGGACGTAGCCCCAAGGTGGGGTGGAACCACATACATGTTGTATTTCTTTGCTTTGTGAAATGTGTTGATGTGCTTATATGTTAATGTGCTTAGTTATTTGATATATATTAATGATATGTCGATGCTTAGTGCTTAATAATATGGATGGATGTCAGATTTGACTTATATACATGTGCTTAGTGATGAATCTACTAGATCTGATTTGGTCCGTCGTGCTAAGTGTTGTTAGATGTTAGATCTGGTTGAATACTGTGATGCTCTGTAATTAGGGTTTAACTACGATGTAACTGAGAACTGAATATTGATGAATGTTAACTGCTGACTTCCTTGATTAGAATCACAGATCCATTTCCCAACTAAGGTTGCAGACACTGGATTCCTTCAACCACCCCTGCCTCTACCTCGGGTGAGACTTCATCTGCTTCACAGGTGTTGCCGAAAGGGCCGGTAGTTAGGGTTTTGTTGGTGCGTTGTTGTATCTTTGAACCTTGGGTTAGCCCTTTTTACAACAACACCATGTAAAAATACCTCTATTTTATATTTCTGTAAATATTATGGACAATATTTCCCATTGTTGTCTCATTGATGGCGGTTCAGACCCAAGTGTAATATCGAAGATTATTATGGAAGATATAGGCTTGTCTTGTACAAATGAAAACACCAAAATCATGCTCTCTTATAATAGTTTATAACAAATGACCATAAGTGAAATCAAGGATGTGAAATTGGTTTTGTGCGCACACCCTGAAATAAGGACAACCCTTAATATTCAACTAATAGATATGTCAGTGAGTGATTACTCGGTCATCTTAGGAAGAGATTAGCAATATTTGATGGGTGGATAACTCTCACTTGACGACACACACTTATTTGTTCCTCGGAATGGTAAAAACATCATATTATTAAGAGAGGGGAGAATTTCACCTTACATAGAAAGCATTCCACAACCTAATGTGAATTATATCGAAGAGGACCTAGGAGTGTACTCCATCTTTGTTAATGAGGACAACACTCAGTTGGAACAAATCAACATAGAGGATGGGATGTGGCATATGCACTTTGATGGTTGATGCTCCAATGAAGGAAACATAGTTGGTATTATCTTGTACTCTCCTATGGGTAAAATTCATAACTTTTCCTATAGGTTAGAGTTTTCTTTCACAAACAATATCAATGAATTTGAAGCGTTACTACTAGGCATTGAAAATATGCCTATAATTTGGGTTGTGGTCACCTTACAGTTTTTGGAGATTCCGAACTTGTTGTAAACCTTGTACGTAAGATATATTCTCCTAGTAACAAGTTAATAAAACGTTACACCCAAATTATTTGGGAACTTATCTCGAACTTGCTATCTTTCAACATCACTCATGTTAAAATGGAATTGAATTCAATGATCGACATATTAGTTATTTTTGCAGCCTCTCCTACTCGGAAACTTATGCCACAAAGACATGATTGCACTTTTAAATATTTGTATTGTCTGCATATACTAGACAATATAGAGTCATGGAAGGTCTTCCCTAGTGATGAGAGCATCTATGCTTTCATTCAAAATTAACCTTATAATCCTAAGGAAATCATATCAATGGAAGATAACAAAATTCCTAAGGGCTTGACTCCTCTAGAAAGTTCATTTTCATTGAGTGATGTAGGTAAAAAAGAAAAATATAAAGAAGAGGAGTTGAAAAGGAAGATGGTTGAAACCATTTCCTTGAACATTGGAACACCCGAGTCTCTAAAGAATGTTAAAATATCTGCCCAATGTTTTGAAGAAGAAAAATTGAAGTTCACTAAGTTGCTTGGTGAATTTCAAGATGTTTTTTATTGGTCTTATGAGGATCTTCGTGGTTTTGATCCTACTATTATACAACATTCCATCCCTATCAAGGAAGGCATAAAACCAGTTAGGAAAAAAGATAGACCCATTAACCTTGCACTGGAAGAAACTATTCAGAAGGAGTTGGAAAAACTGTTGAAAGTTGGGATAAGTTTCCCTGTTAAGTATTCTGAGTGGGTTTCTAATTTGGTTCTTGTAGGGAAATAAACAAGTAAGATCATATTATGCATTGATTTTCGTGCATTGAATATGGCCAACATTAAAGACCATTTTCCTCTCCCTAATATGGAAATGATTTTGCAACAAGTTGCAGGGTCATAGATGATGTCCTTACTTGACGGTTTTTTCTAGTTTTAATCAAATCAAAGTGAAAAGGGAAGACATATTTAAAACCACTTTTATTACTCGTTGGGGAAATTTTTCTTATGAACGTATGAATTTTGGCTTATCTAATGTAGGTTCTACTTTTCAAAGAGCTATGCAAATAAATTTTGATGATTTGATCAGTAAAATTATTCAGATTTATCTTGATGACTTAACTATGTATTCTAAAAACCGATCCGATCATTTCGGTTATCTTAGAAAGATTCTCATGCGATGTAGAAAATTTGGCATTTCTTTAAATCCTTCTAAGTATATTTTTGGTGTTACCAAGGGAAATCTCCTTGGACACATTGTCTCAGATTCCAGAATAAGCATTGATCCCAAAATGATTACTGCTATCCTAAATCTTCCTGCTCCTACTTCCAAGGAGGTTCAAGGTTTTATGGGTGTTATTAACTTCATCTGTAGGTTTGTCCCTGATTTTGCTATAATGGTCAAGCCAATTCAAAATCTATTCAAGAAATATCGTTCCTTTTCTTGGACAGATGATGTTGAAATTTCTTTTGTAGGGATCAAGAAAGCAATCAGTTCCGTATTGGTTTTCGCGAAGCTGGATTTTGAGAAAGAATTTATAATATATACTAATGCCACAGAGGAAGCATTTTCTGCTATCCTCCTTCAATGTGATGACCAAGATAATGAAACACCAGTGGATTACATGATTCAAATATTTTCATATGATGAGTTTAAATATTATTTTATTGAAAAGAATGCTTTCTCTCTTGTCAAAGTTGTTGAAAAAATTCTCCACTTCATTTTAGGTAAGCATACGCTAGTAAAAGTCCCTTTACCTGCAGTCAAGTTTTTACTCTCACGGACTTATCTTTCAGGAAATCTTGCACATTGGATTTCCAAGATTCAGGAGCATGATCTAACCATCATGACTTCTAAAACTATTAAGGGACGTGACTTAGCCCTTCACTTAGCTCAACATGCTGAAATGAGTGAAGAAATTGATGAACATGATAACTCTCTATCAACATTGTTTTACGTTGACAATCAAATCCTTCCTGTGTTTGAACATCCTTGGTATTAATATTTGGTTTAATAATTTCAAAATCAAATATGTCCAGATAACATAGACACTCATCAAATAAGAAGCCTCCTCCTCGAATCTACTAGATACATCATTATAGGAAGCTTCTTGTTTAGAAGATCTGCTGATGGTATTTTGCTTCGCTATGTGAACAATAAGGAAGCACACAAATCGTTGCAAGAAACTCATGGTTCTTCGAATTTTTTTATTCATATAGGAGGTAACTTCTCTACTAAAACCATTGCTTTTAAGATTATCAGGAAAGGGTACTATTGGCCTTCAATCTTTTGTGATTCCTATAATTTTTTGAGATCTTGTGACAAGTGCTAGAAATTTGTTGGGAAAGAATGTCTTTCTTCTATTCCTTTACAATCTATCCTCCTTGACTTTCCTTTTTCAAAATGGGGCTTGGAATTTATTGGTCCTATTAATCCTCCATATTCAATAGTACAATTTTTTATCTTGACAGCTACAGACTATTTTACGAAATGGACTGGAGATGTCCCACTTAAACATTTGCAGGATGAACAGGTGATTTCTTTTTTTGAAACTAATTTTTTTTCCATATTTGGAATTCCTTTGGAAATCATTATAGATAATGGTCCAACCTTTATTTCTGCTAATTTGACCCAAATTTTAGCTAATTTGGGTGTTAAACATTTTACCTCATCAACTTATTATCCCCAAGGTAATGGGCAGGTTGAGTCTACCAACAAGAATCTGGTAATAATTATCAAGAGGCTCATTGAAGATAATCCTCGCCAATGGCATACTCTCCTCAATTACGCCCTTTGGGAAGATCACACTACCACCAAGGTGAGCACTAGTTGCACCCATTTCCAGTTTGTTTATGGTCAAGAATCCATTCTGCCTATCGAGCTGAAACATTCCTCTCTAAGGTTAATGCTACAGGTCGATGAATTCAATTCTTTTGATGTTTCTTAAAGAATGAATGCACTTTTTTCTTTAGAGGAGAAAAATATGTTTGCCTTGGATAATATAAAGAGAATACATCAGACTGTTAAAAGATATTTCAACAAGAGTGTCAACGCTATCAAATTTAAAGTCATGAGAAGGTACTGTTGTGGTATTTAACTCATGCCAATACAGGAAGGCATTCAAAGTTCCAAAAATTATGGATGGGTCCCTTTAAGATAGTTTTTTTCCTCGTCACAAATTCTTACATCCTGAAGGAATTACAAGCGAAATTGTTCTCCTATATCACTAACGGTTCCCACTTAAAACATTAGGTGGAACCAACTTGAAAAGTTTAACGCTGTATGGAATATTTTTTATATTACAATAGTTTTAATTGCTTCGATTTTACATTTCTGTTTTATATTTTTGTCGTTTCATTTTTTTTTTCAAATTTTTCTTATTTCAATTTTGCTTTTTCATTTTTGCTATGACATTTCTTGCCTTTTGTTTCTGTTTGACTTCATTTCTTTTCAAAATAAAATGTTGTTTCATTTTTTCCACAATGACACCATTCTGCAAAGTATTGTTAATCAATAACAATCAAATTACACATCTGTCATGATTTTCCCCTTGGAAACGTCAATGGAATTGTTATCTTCTTCAACTATTGTTTTAGAAGATAGTTGGTTTTATCCCTCTTCTGTTTTCCTTTTCTTCCATCCGTTTCAAGATTCAAAAGAGCATATAAGAAAAAATTTCTCCTTAAAGTCAAGAACACTTTACTATGATTAATTGAATGATTGTGCTTATAGGGATAAACCCTCTCATACTTAACACTTTCCATGAGTTATTCCAAAATTCCCAGTCATTTTCCCCTTAAATCTGCTCACTTCCCTCTGTGGCATAATCATTTTGATATATATATCTTCTTGATTTGATGTTATTGGTCTACGAAATTAGAGATTTCGAGTTCTTAATATGTTGGAAACAGATTTCCCTATGGATTCGTCAGTTTATTGTAGATTAAAATCGCAATGATGAATTTTGCCCGCAAAGGATTGCTAAAGAATTATTATTTAATTATGATAATAATATAATACTAGTAGGTGGGAACCCCTTGTAGACTAGAGGCACAAGGATAGACATATCACACATATTTTTCTGCTATTATGATGTTTCCTACACATTCCAACATTTTTTATGATGCAGTCTTGGTTTCATTTGGCATGATAATGAGTGGTTAATGCATTATTGTTGAACGTTATTGGTAATCACTTGTGACATAGAAAAATTTCCATGGGTATAAGGATCATGTTGTTTACAGGTGCTATGTTATAACCTTGTTACTAATTTGTATAATTATTACTTATCCACATATATGAAAGGGATAATTAAATGGTAGCATGATCAAAACAAAGAAAAACTATGAAAAGGTTCTAGAGTTCAAACAAAAGGAAATAAACTATGTATTAATCCTTGAGCTGTGATAAAAGACTACATGCAACTTTTGAATAAAATAATTAATGGGTACAAGTGTTAGTCCTAGCTATTATGCTATTTGTTTGGTTAAAGGACTATGAAAAGTTTATTAAATTCGAATGGAGGAACATATAGAAATGTTGATGTGATTATTGTGTGGAGTTATTGCAAAGGTTAACATAGAGATATGAGATATATCAGATGACTCACTATGCAACATATATGGTATCATATATTACAATGGATTGGCATTGATTATGCATTTGTTATATGGTTTATTTAATGGTGGATGTTATGTTTATTGGTATGTCTCGTACATGGAATTAAATGGGGCTAGGTGAGGAAACGATGTGCATTTACTGCATGTCACCCAAAACCTTCCCTTTCGCTCGTCACCCTAGATTTGTTGGTTGTGAAGCTCTATGTTTCCAGGATTAGCAAGGGAAAACTCGACCAATTCACCATTGAAATGATTTTCTCACAGGTGTGGCTCTGAAATTTCCATCCATGATGGAATCTCTATTTTATGAACCAAATGGTGGCTCAATGATGCGTGGATTCTGTGTTTTCTTGAGTTTTTTTAATCTATGTATATATGGTGTTATGGCTCTCTATGATGACTATAAAATGTTGGTAATTGTAAGCAGAGAAATGGGTATTATCGTTATAAAGGTTGCAGATTGATTGTTTTCTTAGTCAGTGTGGTTTTTATGACGGGTCTCTGTGAAATAATAATGACAGTGGTGCAATAAGGCTTTGAGTTTCATGGTTGAGGGTTTTTATTCACTGTTCCATGTATCAGTGTCTGTCAACTCGGTTCCCTCTCATTTGTTATGGTAATCATCATCTAGTTGCAGAGAAACTGTCGACAGTTGGTGCGTTTTTTGTTTAAACCCTGGGATATTATTTATGGTCATTTCTTACTGTCTTGTCGCTGGAAGCTTTCCAAAAACCCAGTCTTGTTTGGACCCGAATGTTAATACAGGCCTTTGTATTTAATGGATAGGAGGATACGAAGAGCTTCCACACATCACTCCTCTCATTTATGCTATTATGATGATTGTGTGTTCCAAAGTCCCATTGTTGGTGTTGTCAAAACTTATCAACCTCCTGAGTGATTGGAAAGAGACATCATATCGATGTATTTGAATACCCTCCATTGTTTAAGCTAACCCTCGTTCCTATCTGCAAAGTGTTAGAGGAACTTGTGTGAAATTGGGTTTTTTTACTTGGATCACCTTTTCTCTCCTTGAAGTTCACTTATGATTTTGTCGAAGGCTTGAAGGTATAAGATGAAAGATTGTATTGTTTTAGAAGAGCGTGGCTCTCTGTTTCAAGATTACATTGTGGCTTGTGGTTGTTAATAAATGGTAAAATGGATATGAGGATTTGGAAGACCACTATATCTCTGTGTTTTAAAAGGGAAAGAAAGTCTCGTTGCCTCTTTGGATTTAATTTTTAAAGAGTCCGACTTGGACTCCGACTGCCTTTGCTCTCCTTGGGCACCTTCTAGGATTTTTCAAGTATTGGGTTATCAGTTAAATGGTTATGGAATTTTAAAGACACATGCTCTCTCGTTTATAAACCTATCCTCTCGGTTGAGTCTTTGTCTGGTCCTTCTGTGATGAATTTGTTTGAACAAAAAAAAATGTAAATGACTGGTTTCATACAGTCGATAATTGTCTTTCTATTTGTTTATGGTTTGAATCATTTTGTTTTATCTAGTGTGGTCTTGATTTCATAAGAAGACACCTGTGTGAGTTTTACCAAGTCTGATCAGGGTTCTGGAAAGGTAAAAGGAGATGCCCATGTGTCAATATAGTTCTGTTAGCTTCATACACGATATGATTATATTGAAATCATCATGCAGACTCTCAAATTGTTTAAAAATAAGTTTATATATGCTGATACACACAGATATCAAGCTCAGAATTTATGTTTGGGTTGATTGTTGTTGTTGATTCAAGATTGTGTCAATGATATGATAGAAGAGACCTGTGTATGATTGGGCATGATTTTAAGTCTGTCCATGCTTGTTTTAAAGGAAACCATGTAAACTAGATCGGGCCCGATTGTTGATTAAAGAAAAATGTTTGTTAATTGTTTATCATGGTATATTATTGATTATCAAGGATGAATGTTGAGTATAATATACCAAGAATTGTTGTGCATGTTTTGATTATTTTAAAAGGAAGAGATCAACATTAGTATATACAATATTGTTGAATAGGAAGGGTTTTCATAAGTTGTAAATGCATAGACTGTTATAAATTAAGGAATTATGGGAAATTTAATTATTGAGACAACAAGCAGTTTTGTATACAATTGAGGAACAATGAATGTTTTGGTCTTGGAAGTGGATTCTTTTTGGATTAAATTTGAATAGATTTATGATTGTTGATTTATTTAATTTATTCTATGAATAGTATCCATCTAATTCCCCACCATTTTATCACTTTTTCTCTCAATACAAATCCCCTCACGATCCCAAATTCATTTTGCATGCCCTGTTCATTAAAATTAAATTAAAGCTCTGTATTACAATGATTAAGAAATAACACATAGATAGATGACAATTGATATGTTTTGGTTATTGTTGCACAGTCAATTGTTTAATGAATTTTTGAGAAGTAATCATGTTATTACTCCCTTTAATTTTCTCACTTTTTCACTCAATACAATCCCCTCAGATATCCTTGGACCCTAATTCACCCCCTGTTCATTGGCAATTATTAAATGAAGTTTATGGATTGGATTGCATGGGTATGATGTGATTGTTGAGCCAAAGTTTGTCTCATAGTAAGAGAATGTCATGTATGGTCTGTTTAAGAAGTCAGTTGCTAATAATTCTTGCATACAGGATGAGCTTCTTCAATAGAGGAAGTCATGACAAAAATAATAGGGGCATAGGGAATTGGAATAGAGGGCCTAGAAAGCCCAGATTCTCAATACATTTCGATGCAGATCCTCAAGAGTTAAACCAAATTTCCCAAGATAGATTTTTCAATTGGATTGGACAAGGGGTAGTTCAACCTAGATCGGAGAGGCCTCCTTTCCAGCCCCAGCATGTCCCTGGTATCACTATGCCCCCTCATGTTTTGTTGCAACCTGAATTTCCCAAGAACGACGTATGGAATGAGATTGTTCACCCAATAGTCTCCCACCATTGTGGCTGGCCAAATTTGTCTTTACCTCCTCCTCCTCTTCTTGTTAACCCAAATATCTAGATTTTCCCTGCACACTCACTTGTACAGTCCTCCCACACAAGAAAATGACTTAAAACTAAAGCCCACCATATGCATGATAAAGGAAAAGTTGTTTCTTCCCCCTCTTCTCCTTCAAGTGATTCAACCAAATATTTTTCATCCCACATGCACTTGAAAGATGATTGTTCTCATGTCATCAGTGAGATCAAGCCTCATGGTTCTACACAGCCTAAGGCTAATTCAAGGAATTCAAAAGGGGATAGCAGCAACAAAGGAAAAATTGCCTCTCAAAGTGGCAAATATGGTTTTTGATTATACTTTATGATTGTTTTATTAAGGACAGTGGACTGCTGAAGATTTTGGACAACATACTATTTTTGGATATTTTGGATATGATTTGAAATACAATTGATATTTAATTTTCAGATTATGAAAATGATTATGGGAGACACAAGGAGTGATGTGTTTGAATTATTGTCTAGTATGTTTATTTTTGTTAATAAATTAAAGGGAGTCACAAGGGGTCCCACCAACTAGTTATTATTTATTAAAATACCCTTATTATTATTATTATTATTATTAATTCTTCCCCTAAACTAAAAGTTAGTTGAGTTTTAGTTAACTTAACTAAAGGAAGTCGTTGAACTACTTCAACTAATTTGGAATGCATAAAATACAAATGAGAAGAAAGGACAAGGGGAGAATAGAAGGAGAAATAATACTAAGGTTTTCTCTTGAGTGTTATTGAGATAGTTCAGTTTTCATTCATTCTTTAATTCATCAAAGGCCTATTTCTCTTTTATGACAGCAGGCTCCTATTGTAGACATCAAGGTTCAAAGTTGAATCATATCATTTAGACACTTGTTTTCAAAGGTTGTTAAGAACCAAATACTTGCATACAGAAATACCACAAAGATTCAGAGAACAATATAGAAAACCACAACTTTATTATAGAAAACCTTGAGGTAGGGAAACACCATACAATGGATCCTATTATGAAATGGACCCTCTTCTGTTCACTTTCATCTTCGAGGGGGCATCCTCCTATTGAGCTACCACTCCACAATACAATAATTCTCTTCATATCCCATTACATTGCTTGAACCTATTTATATAGTGCTACCATCACCTAAGAACATTCTAGAGGAGGAATATTCTAGAAGTAGAACCTTCTAAGAAGTCCTCTTACATTTATTATATCTAACTACCCATTTATTATATCTAACTACCATAGTGGGCCTTATTTAATAATATAGTGGACCTAGTCCACCTTACATTGAATAGCCTCCACTATTATCACTATGGGCCCTCTAGGCCCCCACTACTACCTCTCTAGCAACCTAACATTCCATCCCCCTTATGAAAACATTGTCCTCAATGCTTGATGTAAAACCATATACCGGGGTCCCATGGATAATTGTGGACCATAATGTTGAAGAAGATTGGAGGACCAAGGTCCCATGTAGAAAGGAAAGACACCATGCTGAAGTAATCCAACCAACATTGTAAGCCTAGGTCCCATGTCCAAGTGCTCATGTGAACTCCCCATGGAAGATTTTGGAACCCAATAACCAACTCAAAATGATGCTCCAAAGACTGACACTTGTCATGTGGATCCAAAGAAGAAGATCCATCCACATAGTGGAAAAGGGTCGTAGTAGAATCTGAAAGGAATAATACCACTGCAGAATATGTAGGATGGACAATGGTAATAATAATTGCCGCTTGATTTGTCACATTGATGCTCTCTACAGAAGGTGGATTAGAGTCATCAAATAAAATATGAAAGTGGTTGTCATCCCATAAATGATAACAATCCATATACCAATCATCACAATCGACCTCAAAATCATACCAAGCATATATTTCTCGATTACATTCATCCTTGATGTCTTCCATAAGAAATATCTCCTGCATTCTATCCAATGAATCTTGAATACTACAAAAACTATCATTAAGGCCATCTACAAGGTCATGCAATCTAGCATCCAATGTGTCATACAATTGGGATTTGAATGCTTCAGTAATTTGTAGAATTTTTTTGAGGTTTTGAGAGGAAATAGCCATCTGAGCACCCTATGAACTCTTCAGTCCCACATTTGTCATGAAAAAACCCAAAAAATAGAACAACAAGTTATGAAAAAAAATCGTGTCTTTTCTGGAAAAACCCTAAAAAACCGTTGAATTTAAAATGCTCATAACTTCACTTCCCGGACTCCATTTTGGATGATTGTTTTTTTAAATTGGGTGAAATTGTGAGAGGAACTCAGATATGTAATTTGTTTGGGAAAATTTTGCCTCTAGTTGCTACATAAATAAAATAAAATAAAATCTCGCCATCGTCTGCTAAAAAAACCCTGAAATTTTACATATTTTAAAACTTCAATATCTTGACTTCCCGGACTCCATTCCAGACAATTTATTTTTTCAGCTTGGGTGTTTTTCTGAGAGAAAATCATATATACAACCCATTTCTACAAATTTTTCACATAAATACACCAAAAATTTATGGAATGTCACGGCCCTCTTTTTTCTTCTCCGAAAAAAAAATATGCAAAAATAAAAAATATTTGCCCACAATGTCTGCCAAGGAACATTCTTTGATACCACCTGTTAAGAAAAAAATAATTGCATACAAAAATACCAGAAAGACTCATAGAACAATATAGAAAACCACAACTTTATTATAGAAACCATTGAGGTAGGGAAACACCATCCACTGGATCATATTATGGAAGAGATCCTCTCATGTTTACTTGCCTCTTCGAGGGGACATCCTCCTATTGAACTACCGCTCTAGAATACAATACTTCTCTTCATATCCCATTACATTGCTTGAACCTCTTTATATAGTGCTACCATCACCTAAGAACATTCTAGAGGAGGAATCTTCTAGAAGTAGAACCTTCTAAGAAGTCTTCTTACATTTATTATATCTAACTACCCATTTATTATATCTAACTACCATAGTGGGCCTTATTTAATAATATAGTGGACCTAGTCCACCTTACATTGAATGGCCTCCACTATTATCACTATGGGCCCTCTAGGCCCCCACTACTACCTCTCTAGCTACCTAACAGAGGTGCTGATCTATCTTTGAAAGTCTGCGTAGAATTGTCTATTTATGAATTAAATTTCATGACCGATAAATGATATTGTGAAGATTCAAGTGGGAAGAAATCTGTGGAAAGCTGATCCAGATTTTAAAGTTCAATTTTACTTCTTTTCAAAGTTCTTTTTTATGGTTTTCATTGGGGATATCTAAGTTTGACCTTGGTCCATGCCCCTCACAGGGATTTTGTAAAGAGAACAATTCTTTTGATTTCTTGGAATGAAATAAAGCGATTTCTATTCTGTCTCATCTGTGTTCATATGTGACTTAGTATTTTTTTCTTTTGATCTCCACATTTTATTTTGAAATCTGATATATTCAGAAAATTGTATAAAAATGTTATATTTTAGCAAGAATCTTTTATTAAAAAAATTAGCCTAACCCCTTGTAATTAATACTTGTGGATTGGGAAACACCTTTTTAGGCTAGAAACATAGGGTAACATTCCCGATTATCTTGCCTTAGCCAAGAAAGATCTGAAAATTCTTGAGTAAGATAAATTCATATATTTTCCTCAACAAAAGGTAGACAAGATTGTGAAATTCATGAATTCCAATGATGTAAAATATAGAGGGAGACTATTGTTAGGACCATATATTGTACCCTTTTTGCCCATACTTTTTGCTATTATTTTACCCTTCATCACCTGCATTTTGACTTATATTATCATTCCACTTGATCATTCCAAGGTACATAACGTCCTTTCTCATTACTACACGTTTAATTTGTTTTGCATGATATTTTACATTACTTTTGGTCTTAACCATTGATTAGAAGTGCATAAGTGTCTATATCTGC
>ML795559.1:440334-464422 GCA_009831015.1 Picea engelmannii
TCCTATATCTATTGTAAATTATTCACTCTTTGAGTGTGGAATACGGTTAATGAGAATTCTTCCATTCTTTATCTCTTTCTTCTTCTTTCTCAATTTATCTATGCAAATGTGTGTGGTATTTTCTAGATAGATCTATTATGTTCAGGTTCAACACATTTACATGGTATCAGAGCCGATAGATTGCTAGGAAAAATACACACCAGACTCTTTTTGCAGGTACTGAAGATTGAAGAACGCAGAAAAAAATGGATTATTCGCCGACAATACTTCTCATGCCTCATAAATATTTGGAATGGAAGCCAAAAATTATTCTTCAAATTAGATGCAGAGGCTTGTACAAGATAAATATGGCAATGGAGGTAGAGCTTGATTCTGTTGATGAGAAAAATAACTTTCTCAATAGACAAGGATGTATCTGGTTGTCTATTTCTCTAGAAATTCTCCACCAAGTATATGATAACTCAAAAGAATCAACTCCAAATGAATTATGGACCAGATTGGAGGTTTTATTTTGGATTAAGGAATACTACATGCAAAATGTTGACAAGATAGAGCAAGTAGAAAATCCACTGGAAGATCAATCATCTCAGTTTGAAGAGCCTTCTACACAAGTATCTGCACAAATTTGTATTCCATTAATTGCAGATCATGTCTACTCCATTTTATATTTGTTCTCTGAATTTCATGTGGAATATGTATGGAATGCATATCAGGGGTCACATGCAGATAATTTTCCATGCACAATGTATGCATCTCAGGAGAAAAAAAAGGAGTCGCGCACATAAGACTCAATTCTGATATTTTCTGAGAAAAATTTGCAGAAAAAAATTATATATTTTAATCCCTCTCAGAAAAATATCCAATTTAAAAAAAAAAATCATTCGAAACAGAGTTTGGGAAGTGAATTTGTGATCATTTCAAAATCAACAAAATTTCATCTTTTTTCGGGAAATGGCCGCACGGTTTTCAAAATTTCATCCAAACTTTATCGAGATATTATATATTACAAGAAGATAAAGTGGATATGTGTGTACATCTCAATGGTTCATATACTTCATCAGATTCATGCAGAAATCTACATCTTTAGCAAAATCTTCAACGATCACAAACTTGCATAGTTGCGGGGTCTTCTTGAAGTGAAAGACAAGGTTTCTTAACAACTTCTTTATGTTCCTTCTCATAATTTTTTTATGCATTGTAATTTGAGGGAGGGTTTTTACCATGAGGTTTTCCATATTTCCTCTCTTTTTTTCAGTGTCTCATTCTTATATGCATTGTACAATGGGTACCTACCATGGCCTTGGTTATCGGGACCCATTCGTCATGTACACCGTAGTAGTGTTCAGGGGGGTGTTGGAGATATCACACACTTAATTATAATTATTTTCCTAAGTTTGATAGTCCAATGTTGAGAACGATTCCTTAGATGAGGATATTCTCTCTAGATAACATTCCCCTAAAAAATAGGGCGTTCCTATTCAGTTCAGAGTGTTACACTTAGTTAGACTAGTGGAATTAACTCATGCATGGCAATCTCAGTTTTATCACCATCAGTTGCATGTGTCTCTCTCACTTCCACACATGTCTTAGTTAACTAATGATTGCATGGATCCGTTAATTAGGACTAGGTGGTAGTTCACTCCAATGTATGTCAGTAAGTATTAGAGATGACAAACTGTTAAGCAAAAGATACACCAAATTATTTTTTGTAGGTACTGAAGATTGAAGAACGTAGAAAAGATGGATTATTCACTAAAAATACTTATCACACCTCATAAATATTTGGAATGGAAGCCAAAAATTATGCTTCAGCTCAGATGCTGAGGCTTGTACCAAATAACTATGGAAACATAAGTAGATCTTGATTCCATCGATGAGAAAAATGACTTTCTCATGGACAAGATATGGCCATAGGATTTATGTTCTTGTCTATTTCTCCAGAAATTCTCCACCAAGTATATTATTTCTCACAAGACTTAACTCCAAATGAATTATGGACCAGATTGGAGGTTCTATTCAGGAATAAAGAAGATTGTGAATATTTCATACAGGAGGTTGAACAAATAGAGCCAGAAGAGAACCCATCATAAGATCAAACATTTTATTCTGAAGAGTCTTCTACAAAAGTATTTTCACAATTTTTTATTCCATTAATTGAAGATGATGTCTAATCCATTTTAGATTTGTTTTTTGAATTTCATGTGGAAGATATATGACATGCATCTCAGGGGTCACATGCAAACACTTTTCCATGTGCAATGCATGCATCTTAGGAGACAAAAAGGGAGTCACGTGCGTCATACTCAATTATGATATTTTATGTGTAAAATTTGTAGAAACAATTGGATATTTGAATTCCTCTTAGGAAAATATCCAATTTAAAAAAACCAATCGTTCAAAATGGAGTCTGAGAAGTGAAGTTATGATCATTTTAAAATCAACAAAATTCCAGCATTTTTCCAGAAACGACCGCACAATTTTCAAAGTTTCATACAAAATTTTTTTGGATAATATTCATTACAAGAAGAGAAAGTGTATATGTGTGGACATATCAATGGTGCATCTAATTCATTATATATGTGCAGACATCTACATCTTCAACAAAATCTTCAACGAGCACAAATTTGCACAGTTGTGTGGTCTTCTTGGAGTGAAGGACAAGGTTTCTTAGCAACGTTTTTTGTTCCTTCTCATTTTTTTATGCATTGTAATTTGAGGGGGGGGAGGGGAGGTTTCCAATGAGGTTTTCCCTCTTTCTTCATTTATTTAAGTGTATCTTTTGTATTTGGGTACCTAACATGGCCTCATTTCAGAGACCCATTCTTTATTTTCACCGTAGTGATGTTCAGGGGGGTTGTTAGAGTTACTTCACACACACCTATGATTTATTTTTCCTAAGTTTTTTCCTTTTTTATTATTAATTATCCAGTCTCCTATATTTTAGGAAGAATATTCTCTTCAGTTTTCACTTCAGTTTGACTAGTTGAGTGGAGTTTAGATTCTACATTGGTTTTGTCACCATGCAACATTAGGATTGTCACCAACTAATGCACATTAGCCTTGGTTTCATCAAAAGACTAGCACATTACCCATGATTCCCTGATCTCCTACTCACTTCACTTTGTTTCAGTAAGTTAACTAAAGACTGGTAGACTAGTTAACTCAGATTAGGTGGCAGTGCACTCCCATAACTGCCTAAGAGACTAGACTATGTGGAATTTTACTCTTGTAAATACTGGTGTGTGTCCAGATCACTCTAGACCACCACTATGGCACATTAGTTACTCATGTATCCTATATCTATTGTAAATTATTCACTCTTTGAGCGTGGAATATTGTCAATGAGAATTCTTCCTTTCTTTCTCTCTTTCTTCTTCTTTCTCAATATCTCTCTGGAAATATGTGTGGTATTTTCTAGCTAGATCTATTATATGCAGGTTCAACACATTTACAGACTTGAATTAGAAATTTCATCCACTCTTTGATTATATTCTTCTTCAAAATTGGTGTCTTCGTTACGTTTCTTCCATATGGAAGAGGATGGGTGGGAAACAACATTTAAAACATCAACAAAAACATATGAATACACTTTTGGGATGAACGTTTATGCAAATGTATCTTCTAACACATCCCAAATGGTAATGGAGTTAGGCATTAATGAACTATATCATTCAATAGAATTCCCTCATAGTGTTTGTAAGAATAATCTACATGTAACATTCTCTTCAATGAGGTTGAAATCGTAACATGTACCTATAAAATTAATCAAGTGTGGATTTGTATCTTCTGAAGCATCCCCAAAGAATGTAGAAAAAACTTCAATAGAAATATTGAGCATTTGAAAATCTACTTCTTGTAGATTTAAAGGGGTTTTATGAAATTGCCTCCTTCTTTGGGTATTTATCCATTTTGTTGAGTATTGTAAAGCCATTGATGGGATTGATGAAGAATATAAAGGAGAATCATGACATGAATGAAATCATTCATTTTGAGTTTTTCCAATGGAGTTTCTAGGGAGTTCATCCTCCTGAATCTTTGTTGCTTCTTGGTTCTTTTTGAAATTATAAAAAATGTGAGACATGCTTAAAATAAACAACAATTTTCTTGAATCTTATTTTCGAAACTTTGAGCCATGGAGATTTATGGTTCTTCAATATGATCTAAAGCGGGGCCTCAAATGTATTGAAAATAAATCGGTGACCCATTTTGGTCGCCAAAAATGTTGACGTTTGAATCCGTCAAGACCGAAACAGAAACCTCATGAGGAAATTAGCCCCCCTTCATTTTTAGAGAGGTGGTTCTCCTCTTTGGCTAAAATATATATCTTTGAATATATTGGAGTAGGGAGAGTGATAGACATCAACCCCAAATATTTATTGCTTGGATTTAAATGAATATGGTTCTTCAATAACCCAATATGATCTTTATGTTCAACAAGAAGTTCTTTAGAAATAAAAGATTGAAGAGGAGCTTCAATATCAGAAAATACAAATAATCAACACCACATATGTAATCCTCTATAGATAAATTCACATCTAATCATAAGGGAAAAGAGAGAATATTTATGATCATCTTAAATAATTTTAAAAGAGTATTGAAGTTAAAATGAAAGAGAAATTGATAGGTCAACCTCAAATATCTCTAAAACTCAAAGTTACAAGATACATTCAAGATCAATCCCGAAAGTAATTCTTTGTGGAGTCTTTCTCATAAAAGATATATAAAAATATACAAAATCCATTTAATAGTCACATATATGGCTAAAAATGCTCCATGATCATATATGAAAAGTCTTGGAAGATTACAATAAAAACACTTGAGAACTCAGCCCCATGATTGTTTCAAGAATACAAACACAAAGCTTTGAGAAAATAGTGTAGAAGAATAAAAGAATGGAGAATAATGAAAATATTTGCTTGCTGATCAAAATATTGATTACATAATGATGAGTGGTATGTTTCTCTCTTGCTCCTTTGAATTCCCTCTCAACAATGAATTTTGAAATTCATGAAGTCTCTCTTTTCCCTTTTTAAAGAAATGCTCTTCTAACTACTTGAGTAGTTAGGGTTTTTATTTTTTCTCTTTAAATTCCTTTTTCTTTTTTAGAAAATCACTTTAATTAATACAACATTAGAATCTGATTAATTACTTTAATTCATTGATATTCTTTATTTAAAGTGGGCCCCAAAAATCTTTATATAAAAGTTTTTTAAATAAACTTTTATTTCAAATATTTTTTAATTTGCTGTCTCCAATAAACTTTTATTTCAAATATTTTTTAATTTGCTGTCTCCAATAAACTTTTATTTCAAATATTTTTTAATTTGCTGTCTCCAATAAACTTTTATTTCAAATATTTTTTAATTTGCTGCCTCCTTTAAGAGATTCTGTGTTTTAATTTTTTGGTAAGTATGTATATATTTTCAGCCCTTGAAACCAGTTCTTCTATTATATTCATTGTCTTATATTTCCAACGATACAAAATGTTCCCAAATTCGTCGCCTAGATCTCAAGATATGAACTTGTGAAGTTGAGTTGTCATGCAGGCCCATTAAAACATGCAACTAACTGATATTTTAATTTATTGGGAAAATGTAGAAACCTTCAAGACTTGAAACTTATATCATCATCTTATACTTCCAAATATCTTTTCACTGGTATAAATTTTACGTGATTCCGACACCCGAAGCTCCAGTTATGGCTTCCGCAAGATCAACACTCAACCATCATCGATCAAAATTGATGGGAAAATCTCAGCTCTTGGATTGAATTTTCTTTTCTTCATGCAAATTTGAATTTTTCTTCATAGATTTTATCTCACATGCTTGGGATATTACAAATATTCATGGTATATAATACTAAGTGTTTCATACACTTAGAAAGAAACAAAGAAGAGAAGAAATTATGGAGCTTGGAGGATTCGGCCCTTGGAAAATTGTTGAGTAAAATAATAATTTTTGGAACCCCATCATCATCCACCTCATGCCCAATCAAAACTGATTCATCATTGAGTCATTGCTGAGTCATTGTTGATTTATATCCCACATGTCAGAATCTCATTATATGCCAATTATAACCAATAATACACCGCCATGTGTCACAAATTGTGTGGTGTCATATGGAAGGATCTTATTAGTTTAGAATGTAATGTAATGAAACTTGAGAAAATATGTTAAGTATGCAAGGATGTAAGAGAGGGTAAGTGAGGGGAAAATTGTGGGTAGCGGAAGTGAGGGGGGTATTTTGTAGATTTTGGGGATGGGTTGGTGGGTTGGGGAGTGAGGTGAGTAAGGGAGTGAGGGATGACTGGTGTCTTCTTGTCCATGAGATATATTACTTTAAAAAGAGTATAAGTAGGGAGAGAGTAAGGATATGAGAGGGGATGAGACTAATTTGTAGGTGGTAGAGGGATAAGGGTGATGTAGGGTGATGTAAGGGGGAAGGTAAAGTGTAGGTAGTAGAGTTCGGAGCATGGCGGGTTCGTGGGGATGGGAAGGTGAGGGAAGTAAGGAGATGAGTCTGCCAACCCGCGAATCCTATGAGGAGATGAGAGAAGAGTCCCAAAAATGTCTAAGTGTGGAGGCTAGTGGAGCGTATGGGAGAAGAGTGAGGTAAAGTATGGAGAGAAAGGTGTTGAGTAAAAATTTTAAGTGTTGAGTATGAAATAAGAGAGGAGGGGTGTGAGGAAAAGAAATCGAAATAAAATCTAAGTATGGTAGAATTGTAATATAAGAGACGAGAGGAGAAGATGATACGTAGAAAGATTATTCAAAATCAAACCTCTGGACAAGATCTTGAGTAACTTAAGCATACAGAAACATGTTTCTGATCCGAAAAATGCATGGCAAAGCTAAGACTAAGGGTTGCAGAATGAACTTATAAAAGTTCAAAAAATGTATTTTTTTGATATCAAGTATTTTATGAATCCAAGAGAAGAAAAATATAGATGACCAAATTTTGGTCAACACTGCCCTAGATTGTTGACTACATAATCTTGTAACCCCCTATATGCAAATAAAACAACAAGTGGGAGAATGTTTTGTAAGTGTTATATTCTTTGAAAATTAATCCCATGTATTTTACATTGATATGGAAGAGAAGGGGGTCTAGGGGGTGCACCCCCCTAGCTAGGAGGGTTGCAGGGGTTCGGAGGCAGGAGCCCTTGAGAAAAACAATTTGGTCTATTTTTGGCAGGTTTTTTTTGTGTCCGGTTTTTGGCAATTTTTCGGCACATGGTTTTTGCTGATGGTTTTCTAATTCCGGTTAAGGAATTAGTATTTTTGACTAATTTGGGTCAATGTATTAGGTGTTTGGATGTCGCAGGGTCCTAAATGTATATTGTATTGTAAGCAATGAAGAAAATGATGAATAAAATATTAAAGGTGCAACTCTAACCAAGTAGTTGGTTTTCTTGGTTTGGATTTCCAGGGTAAAAGTATCTGTGTAATGTGTGTGTGTTCCATTGTATATTTTATTTTTTATTGAGAATATGTTTGTAGTAATTAATTGTACAAGGTTAAAATCTACAAATATGAGAGGGAGTTGGTTTCTACATTTTTCAAATTATATCTCAACACAAATTGTATATGTTGCAAACTACACATCATTATGTACACAAATGTATGTCTTCACCCATTAATGAAATTTTTGAGGATAAGAATACCTTCACCCCTTATAAAAGTTGATGATAAAAACTGAAAATGTATGTGCATATAATATTATTTCTTTAGTTAAACTATGGGTTTATATGAAAAAATGTTGGGTTAAATATATTCTTATCTATTTAATTTTTGTTATTTTAAATTATTAATGTTTTTTTAAGAGGTGAATTGTGATTATTAGTGAACTATTATTAGATTTTGTTCATTTAGTTGTAAGTTTAGTTAACAATATAAAACATTTCAAAAAAAATTGGTCAAGAGTTTCCTTTAGGTTAAAATCTCTTCATTGATAATTTGATCTCTTATTAAACTCTTTCAACAAATAGTTTGTTTGAGTCATAAAACTCTTGATAAAAAGTTAAAGTACATCAACTCTTTAATGACAAAACTCTTAAACCACATACTAGGTAATTTGATAACTCCCTACTACAAAACACACACCAAAAATCCAAATTAATTATTACAAATCTTTTATTATTATTTTTATATTGTTTCTATTTTTATTTTACATTTTCTATTCAACTTTCAAAAATATTTAAAATAAACCTCAAACTCTTAAAAAATATAAACCATATTATCACAAATCTTAACAAATTAATTATTACAAATCTTTTATTATTATTTTTATATTGTTTCTATTTTTATTTTACATTTTCTATTCAACTTTCAAAAATATTTAAAATAAACCTCAAACCCTTAAAAAATATAAACCATATTATCACAAATCTTAACAAATATGGAAAACTCGAAACCCTTAAAACCTTCAAACCTTAAATTTATGAAACACATAAAACCTCTTAAAACCTTAAAACCTTAGGTTTATAATTCAAAGTAAATTCTAAATTTGTTTTAACTACTCAGTTTTGTTATTTTAATATTTTATTTTATTTTTAAAATATTTTTGAACATTTTAATATTTTATTTTATTTTTAAAATATTTTTGAACATCATTTACACGCACAATTTATAATTCAAAGTAAATTCAAAATTTGTTTTAACTACTCAGTTTTATTATTTTAATATATATATTTTATTTAAAATATATTTTTAAACATCATTTACAGGCAAAATGATATTAGAGTTGTTTTAGTCCTCTAGTAACACTTAGAAGAGTAAAAACTAACATGAAAAATAAATAAATATGAAAGGACTTATATATAAACTTAAAACCACTTGCTCAACTATAAAGATCACTTCAAATAGGAAATCATCTTGTAAAAGTGGAGTCTGCTAATGTGAACAAAACTCAAGCATAACGGTATATTCCACTAGCAAGATTAGTTTATAACATTATATAAAAGTATAAGTAAAAATTAATTGAGAATGGAGGAATAGTTAATTCTTGAATATTGAAAATATTTTACTTTATTTTAATTGTTTTGATAAAGAATAAAACAAATTATTATTTATTCATCTATGAAATGATAAATTAATATAAGAGATAAAAATTAAAATGATAAAAAATCTAATATTTAATAATCATATTAATAGATTTTTTTTTACAAACTTGAGGATTTAGAATTTAATGTTTTTTTTTTAACTCTTAATATATATATTTTTAATCATGAGGATTTAGAACTTAATGTTTTTCCTACATTATTAATTCACAGTCTTACTCAAAAAAAAAAACCCTTTTTAATCCCACAAGATGTAAAGTCCAATCTTTGGAGTTGTAGGTTTGGCTTACAAAAACTACTACGAACACTATACTATAGAAACACTTACCACATTTTGCTTATTTTTGCATAACCTCCCTTAAATTCCTAATAGCTTTGCCAAACCATTTGAGTTGATACCATGCTTGGTGTGGCTTGATATCTAAGATGAACTCAAAAACCAATTTATTCTTTTGACTTTCAATGTTGAATATCAAGTAATAGGTTTTGGTTTTTCATTGAATACTCTCCATAATATAGTAAACTAGGTAAAATCTTTTGGTTTGCTTTAGTGACTGAATTTTGATTTTTCGAAGAAAATGATGAGTATGTTGTTGATCTCACAATTCAATTCATATTTATATTTATTAGTTTATATAAATTAATTCATATTTATATTTATTAGTTTATATAAATTAATGGTAAGTTAACTTTTTGATGATTTTTTTTAATGTAATTATAGTTAAAAGGTTAGTTTAATTTATTGTTATCAATGTTTGTAAGTATTTAGTTAGTTTTATTCTAATAAATGCTTAGTTCTAATCCTTTTAAGGTAGTCTCACTAATTTATACTAAATATTTACTAGAGGTACCACATTTAATGCATTGTGAACTCATCCAACCAACTTGCAATAATTTAATTCACATTTATATAATTTATAAATTGTCTTTTGAGAAAATCAAACTTGTATATGTTTAAATGTGTCATTCCATCATGTTTCATTTTGTTTATTGTAATTAAGTTTTACCAACTAGATAAATAATTTATGTCCTTTTGTAATCAATTTTCATATTGGTGATGTATATTATGAGATTGTTGATAAAATTATAGCTACATAATTGTTATATAACTATTTGTCACCTGATCATTTGATGGAAATCATTTAAAGATTAGCAGGCTGAGACATTGAGTTATGTCACTCTTCCCTTGAGTTTCTAACACCTTTTGTCCCGGTTGCAGGTTGTCTCTTTATAATTAGTGACCCAAAATTGATGGTCATGAGTTTTTCTCTTGCAACCCACGAACGACCATCAACTACAAGGATGTAGAGCACGATTAGGTCTATTAATCCCCAACTAGGATTGGTTACAAAGATATATGATCAAGGCTTGTATTTCTCGTAATACGACCTTGGGAAGATTTTTATTTTGAATGTCTAAGACTTATCCACCATCCTATATATTGGGGTCTTTCATGGGAAAAGAAGAGGAAAATAAAGAGTAAAGTTATACTGTCAGATTGATCATAGAGCTTGGGCAAAGAGATTGGGAAGAGCTTCATCAAGTCATTTGATTGTAAGTTGTAATCCTTTTATTTTATTAATATAAGATGCACATGACTTTCCCCTCTCTTGAATTGTATATGGTTATTATGATTCTTATAAAGACTTAATATTTTGATTCTTTCGTATTATATTATTAGATCTATTATTAATTCATACATGTTATATTTAATCTTGTAAGAGGTATTTGTTTGTGTTTCCGTGTGTGCAAGCTCACATTCATGAAAGTGAAGGACCTCTTCAATAGAGTGAACAACCAAGGAGCGTACAGGGACAACCATCGAATTACCAAGTAAGTTTTTTATTCCATTACCTCATAGATTCATGCATGCGTGATTCAAATCTAGGAATGAATATCGTTTGTATCTCTATTATGTCTTAGGTCTAGTAATATCGTAAGGGATATAACTCCTGCAGGGTACAATTATCTTACAACATACTAGCGACTCCACTAGGGAAGTCATTACTATTTTTCTAATTTCTTCCTCAATTTACTTTAATATATTTTTACAAGATCCTTTCCTGTTTAAGCCCCATTTTTCATTTTCATTCTACCGGTAAGTCTTTTTTGAGCATGTTTGGATTTTGTTTCAGTCCCAGATCTGATAGATCTACCTTAGATCTATTGAATTTTGCACCTATATGGTTTTTGTTGTGAGAAATATTACCCCGTGGACAGGCTAAGATCCCCTTTGGACCAAGACTCCTCTCTTTGGTCCAAAGATAGAAGAGAACAAGTGATTACTAAGTTCCCTATAGATGTAACTGAATCAATCAAACAAGAGAGAAAAATAATGATTTGGCGTACCTTGTTGCGATGTTCTTCCTTATTGCTCCAATCATTGGGCTTGATATCCAAGCTCCTCAATGCAACTAAAGTCCTACAAATACTAGAAAATGAACTCTTCCTCCTACTCTAGATGATTATATAAAATCATATATATCTATGAAGACTGAAAAGACAATAGACAAACAAATGTAGAAAAAATTAACTTGAAGGGAATAGACAAAGTTGTTATTAACTGGAAAGCCAAAGAAGGCACTTAGAAAGCATGATTCATGATGCAGTCACTTCTCCAAGGTCTCCTCGTCCAACCCTTGCATGAATCTTGACATCAAAATGTTGATGCTTCCTCCAGAATCAAAGGTTTGATACCTATAATCTTCCCCCCTTCACCATGGAAAACCCTCATTATATAGGATTTGGAGGCTTAACCACCATGGAAAAGATCACTCACTAGATCCACTAAATTGGGATCTCAAAGATTTTTAGGGAGAAAATATCTCTCAAGGATTTTAGGGAGAAAATATTTCTCAAGGATTTTAAGGAGGAAATATCTCTCAAGATCCACCAAATTAGGATTTTGGTTTGAGACAATCTCTCAACCATCCATGCGATTCTCAACTTCTCCTTGAGATTAGGAAATTAAATGTGAGGTGGATTCTCACACTAAATTAATTTCCTTTTTATGAATAATAATGAATAATTCATGTGCACATAGTATTTTGACCTTCATATGATATATTTCTCCTCCACATTGACTATGGATTGTGAAAAATGTTCTTTCATGGCGTCAAGGTGTTGTGACACTTAGTAAAGTGGATGCGACACTTAATAAGGTGAATACAACACTTGACAAAGTGCATGTGACACTTAGTAAAATGAATGTGACACTTTCCGACACTTGAGACACTTAGGTGTAAATAGGTGTGGCACTTAAGTGTGGCATTTTGGTGTGTAAAAGATGTCCCCTAAAGTGTGAGGTCAGAAGAGAAACTAATGGCTGGAAAAATTTACAAGTTCTTCAATGAAAGGGTGTTGGAGTAGGATAACCTGGAAGAAGCTACAAAAAACCATCAATCAATATACAAATATGTTCCATTTCTGAGGTAGGCATACCTATGCTCAAAATACAAGATGAATCAAAGCATGGCCGCCAACCAATTCAATGTAGATCCATGATAATATTGACTAAGGATATGGCCACCAAAGATATAATTTGGATCCATACCTCCATGACATGAACTGATCACAACCATGAAAAAATACACAGTGGATCTACGAGATGACAAAAAATAGCCACATATCAATACAATGTGGATCTATGTGATGGTATTTATATTAGTAATATTTTCAGCATGGTGATTGTACTGAAATATTTTACATGCTCAAATTATCTCCATCGCGGCCTGGAAAAATCACATAACAGAGTGAGCACCCAACCAAGGGTCTTCGTACCAATACCGATACGGTATGAATCTAGCCATGTGAATAAATTATTTGATTTTGAACATGGTAGAAACCACTTGATTACCGGTCATTGAGGTATATTGTTAAAAAGTGCGAGGGAAATCACCAATGATGTCAATGATTCCCAAGGTACCCTAGTACATTCCAATGAATGTGAATAAATGAGATGATGTCAAACACTCGTAGAATCATTCGATCAGAGGTCAATGATGTAAACCTATTGTCGGAAGCGATGATTCCTGCCATTGAGGCATAGAAGTCCCAATGTACTAACTGGTTTCTAAGTCTAATTCCTAGATAATGTGTTGAAGTCGATAGGAAAAGACTCATCGAAGGTGGGCCTTGATGTATCCCATATCATCGACATGAAGCTAACATAGGAAAGTGATGTAATATGGTGAATCAAATTTGTATGGACTAACACAGGAAAATGAAACTGGTAATATTGTAGATGGATGGTTTGAAGTGAAACTTCCCTTGAACATGATGAGGCACGACAACTAACTTTGCAATATTGACTCGACAAGTACCAAAACATATTGCGACGAAAAAAAGATCACTCTTCGACTCGAAAAAAAAAGTATAGTGACACATTGAATATGTATGACTAAGAGAAAAGAAGATTACCCAACTATAAGATGAGACAAAAATAGGTTCCATGTTCAAGGGTGAAAATAACTCCCATAATGGATTCCAAAAAACTTGACCCACTTCCTTCAATTGTTTCCCCCATCCATATAGATGAGTACCTCTTTATTTTTTAATGAGATTGAGGAGGATAAAAAATTATCGGTATAGCTCATCCTTGATATGAGTCCCTCGACATATGTTTAATGAACCCGAGGAAGGAGGGGTTTGGTCTTGTATGGGTCCTGGAGATTGGACTCACATAGGTCCTTTGATGCATAGTTTTACAAGCCCAAAGAAGGTAAAATCGATGGTTTTTCATGTTTAGAGAGTCTGAAAAGAAATTAAATATGACTCCATGGATGAAGTTTTCGTAAATTTAGTCTCCCAAGCCTGAAAAAAGTGTAAAGAAATACAGGGGAGAACTCTTCTAATCATGCTTGATTAGAGTAGTCATTTTTCATAATTAGTTTCACGAGGCCAAAAAAGAGATAAACTACCACTCAAAAGATGCCATTTCAAACCTTTTAATGAGTGTGAAAGGAAGCAAGATCACTCGAAAATATTTTCATGTTTAGGGAGTCTGAAATGAGATTAAAGGAGAATCCAAAGAGTTTCTTTTTTGTATAGATTTTACAAGTCTGAAAAAGAGATAAAAGTTTACTCGATAACCTATTCTCATGTTTTAACGAGCACAATAAAAAACAAAGACTGAGCTCAGTAAACTATTCTCATGTTTTTACGAGCATGAGAAAGAACAAAGACTAAGCTTGTAACTTCCCAATGTAATGTCCAAAGGTTTCGAATGGGACCCATGGATAGTTTGTACTTTTCCCCCAGTTGTTGTTACAACAAATTTTTCCTCACTCCATGCAACCTACTTGGATGGCCTTCCATTTCCCTTTGCAGACTTGAAGTCTCCTTTTTGTTCATTCCAGAGCCAAAAATGCACATTTTTATACATATACGTTCCCTATCAATTATACAACAAGCTTATATGCAGGTTTCTACACTATATCCCACGTACATCGATTTTGGTGTTGAAAAATAAAAGTCACAAGATCCATGATCTTTGACCTTCCATATAGTGGAAACGCTCTAACTTGGCCCTTTAGTTCCATTTTGAGGCTATAAATTGATCCATATCCAATCCTAATAGGAATTCAACTTTGAGAGAAAAGACACTCTAGAGAAATTTCACTTTATATTGAGTTTGCATCCCTTTTTCCTTGAAAGTATGAACTTCTTGTGTTCATCCTCCAAGATCTTCCTCCTTTGTGATGGAGAACCTCATTTACTCATATATATGATCTTGCATTTGTGGAGGATTGAAGTGGTGGAGGTCCATCTGGAGGGACTTAGTTTCTCGGTTCCGATATGTGTTGTTACAAAAGTTTGTCACCTATGTACTTCTATTGATTATTTTAATAGAAATACACTTTTCTCATCCAACTGATATCTTGCAAATATTTGAATTATTATTCCATGGGCGTATTTTTCATGTATGTTAATGGATCATGCTAATTTATATGTTGACATCATATATTATCACCATATGCTTGTGTGTCTTGGTTGTTGAGGACAAGTTGTAGGTATAAATATTTGGGTCGTGTGCTCAACAGTGGTATTCTTCGAACGTCCGGATGAGGTAGGATCTTAGACTTGTATTATTGGCATTTGATTTATATAGCATACTTGAGATTGTATTTTATTTATGGGTGTCGTCTCATCTATTGTGGTTTTCCCCTGGCCATAGAGATATTTTCCTCGTAACAAAATTGGCGACTCCACTGGGGAGATCTCCTTTTTGGGGGGTTTTGACTGTTTTTCTCCTTGATTTACTCTCTCCTTTCTTGGGTTTCCTTGTCGCCTATTGCTTGACAGCTTGTATTTTTCCTTGCCAATGAGTTTCTTGGCTTAAACCTGTTGATATTATGGTAGCTACGGGAGGTATTTACCTACATGTGTAAACCTAGTGAGAATAAAATATTCTGGGAAGAAAGAAGAAACCCTTACTAGTTGGCTAATAACCCTAGAAGACTATTCAGCTCAAGAGAATGACTTGTATTAGGTTATTATCCTCCAAGAGAAGAAGTTGGCTAAAGTAAATATTATATACTAAAGAATTAGTACCCAGAATGAGAAGTTGGCCCAGGCAATCTACCAGAAATATTATAAATATAGGAGGTCAGTCTTCATTCTAGCCAGGATTCTCAAAACTGTAGAAGCTTCACTTGTGCGCAATGCAGTTGGCCAATTTGTGCGCAAGTATGGAGGAGATTTGTTGTTTCATCTATTGCAACTAACAGATTTCAGTTATGGTTTGGAATCTCTGATCAACTCTTATTACTCTTGCTTGGTGCGCTATCCTTGGAGAAAGATGTACCACCTTTGTTTGGCTATCTAGCCTGGGGTTTGCTTCTGGAATGATTCTCTATCAAGGCTAAGGTGCTCAGGGGTGGCTTTGGCCTATGGTTGGGTGACAATAGTGATATTGTCTATGTTTAAACGAGCACATCCATTATATTCTAACAGGTTATGGGCCCACACTATCTTCTGACATTCTAATCGCTGGAAGATAGATTGGGAGGATTTGCTCAGTTGCAGCTGCATTTGCAACCAGTTTTTGCTGTAGCAACGAAACCCTAACCCTCTCGTTGAGGCACCTTAAGTGAATAAATTGACCTAATTCCTGGATAGACTAGTGCGCCCTAGCCTAGTGCATCCCCTGGTACTCTCAAAAAGCTAAGATGTCAAGTTTGATGTTTTGGTCAAATCTAGGGTTGACCAAGTCAAAGAAGACATGACTTACTCTATGAAGTTAGAAAGCAAGTTATAAGGGGATTCTAACTTCAGAGCATGGAAGACAAGGATTGATCACATCCTTTCCAAGAACAAAGTGTTGGATATCGTGAAAGGAAAGATTGTGGAACCAGAGTTTGAAGAAGGAAAAGAGAAGAAATCGAAAAACGCTGCAGTTATGGAGAAGTTCAAAGACAATGACATCGACACCATGAGTATCATAGTGGATTCTATAAAATACCACTTGATACCCTACATCTCCCATCTTTATTTGTCTAAGAAGATGTACGATTCCCTAACAAAACTCTTCTCAGTTAGAAACATTGGACAAGTAATGAGTCTGAAGAATGAGCTATGTGACATGAAGATGATTATGATGACATCATAACATCATCCTTTGTGAGAATATATTAGTTAAGATATAAAATAAAAGCTATTGAATAAATCATTTCAAAGAAGAAACTAGTAAATATAGTACTCAACGGGCTTCCCAAGACATGGGATGCATTTTCCGCAAGCATGAACACAAGGAAGGAGTATCCTACATTTGAAGAACTTTGGAATTGATGTGCACAAGAAGAATCAAGAATTAGTGCAAAATAGAAACCTCAAAATAAATACGATGATCAAGCCTTCACAACAAGGTTCAAGAATTTCAGAAACAAAAGGAAGTTTGGCTCAAGGAAGAAGCCAAATCAAGAGAAAGATAAGTCAGAAATACAATTCTTCAACTGTCGAAAATATGGTCACTACAAGAATCATTGTCCCGAGCTAAAGAAAAGGAAGGAGACACACGAAGCATCAGTTGTCGATGAAAAGGAATCTTCAAAGAAAACTAAGCAGGATAAAACAAACTTCTTCTTCTAAGACAAGGTAACATTACTCCTCACCGTTCTTGTGCACACCATGTTTACATAGTTTTTGTACATATCTTGCATATCTATCTCTTAGAAGATAATATATTCGAAAGAAACCACACCAATGGAAGATCAAAAAAATGAGGAATTGCTATCACAATGACTACAAGTTAAGCAATACACATGAAAGGATGAAGTACATCAACAACCCCTGGTAAAAATTCATGTGGAAGCTATTACATAAGTAAAAACTGCAAGATAAGCTAAAGTCAGAATCAATCTTGAAGAAATCTAGAAGAAGTAAAGACAGAAAGAATTCAACAATCTAGACAAAATTGGAAAAATAATTATGACACTTCGTAGAAGGAAATAAGGATGCAGACGAAACCGTGGACTCTGTTAGATGGAGGGAGCCATTTATATATTTCCAAAAGAAGAGCATGCATTCATACATGAAGCAAGGATTAGAAGGGAGCTAATCCTATGATCCATTGAAGATGATGAAGTATATATCCATGGTAACAGTGATGAAAAACAGTAGGTGTTCAGTTTGACTTTATATATAAGAATCATTCTTTGAAAAGAATCCTAAAAGTATCTTGATTATCCATCCACATCAATGATCCTATGATGAAAGGAAGAAGTTGGAATCTTCAGGGAATGGAATCTATATAAAAATCCATGGACCCAATATCTAAAGAGAAACATGAGGAAGAACATGAAGATTCCAAGAGAGAAAGAAAAGTCCAGAACAACCATTCATTGTATCAAGAATCATAGGACTACCAGCCTGATATGAACTCACTAAAAGAAATCAAGTAGAGGAACTGAAAGTTGTGATAAATAATAGTGTATGGAAGACTTATGAATGAAAGCATTGTGAGATCCAGAACTAGAGGTTGTCCCAGATGGAGGGAGAATACTATCATGATTGTTTGTTCTAGTAAACTAGACATACCTCTACAAGAGCCATTATATTGTTCACAATATCCATGGGTTGGAGTTTACATTAGATGAATGCAAAGACTATTCTCTAGAATAATTGAACAAAGAGAGTATGAAGAGTAACCTCAAGGATTTAAGGTATACCAGAAAGAGACCCTTGTATGCAGATGAAAGAAGACAACTTGGTAAAGAGCCTCCAATGCACAATAAAAGCGTGGTGAAAAACCTTCTATAATAGAGATATTGTATCATAATGGTTATTAAGAAGCTCAGGATGATGGATTGATAATCCATGAAAAACTCTCATGATGGTAGAAGAAGTACCACTTGGATATGTTCTAGTTGACCCTTGCCAAGATGTTATGAGATAACAGGAAACAAAGATGAATCCAACAATGATATACTTTATTGATCAGAGCTATATGAAGCTTTTAGAGAAAACCAGTATTCTAGAAAGACCGAAGTACATTTGAGATCAAGAATTACATTCTCCGTGATGAAGTCTAGAAAAGAGAAAGTGGTTCTCCAATATATATCTCCACAGATGAGAAGATAAGAAGACATTTTGGTAAAACCTCTGTCCAATATGAAAGAGTTTGCATACTCAAGTTGGAGAGCATGGAGACTACTTCCTTATTGAAAAAGGAAGAGATGAATCCCAGGTTGGGAGGGAGAACTAATGTGTTATTGAGTTATGGACAGTCATTTTTCAGTTTGAAAAATGGTCCAGGATGAGTAGTTCCTTTCCAGTTCAGAAAGTGGCTTGAGATTTCTGATGAGTAAGCATTTTCCAGTTCAGAAAATGGTCCAGATTGAATGGTCATTTTCATAATGAAAATGGTTCAATGGATTATTTTTGTACCATAGACAATGATTCCTCTTGTGGTCAACATGGGTAATGGTTTAGGACAGTCTCTCTTCTTGATGGTCACTCTCAGTAGTGATCAAAAAGACTGGTTCACCTCACCAGACAATCATTCTTTCAAAGCTCACATTTGTGAGCAGTTTCGAAGAATGGTCCGTTTTGGAGGTTGGTGCGGGACATTCATTTCCTTAGGAAATGGTCTGGACAATAATTCCCTAGGGAAAATCCATTCTCTCCAGGTTTCACTTTGTTTAGTGCCGGAGGAATGGCCTAGATATGTGAATGGTCCAGGTTTAGCAATCAGGGACAAACATCCCCTAGGGCAGATTCATTCTCTCTGGGTTGCACCTTTTTTAGTGCCAAAGGAATGACCCAGATAGGTGAATGGTCCAGGCTCAGATATCGGGACAAATATTCTTCCTTGCTTGAGAAGAATAGTCCAGAAAAATCATCATTGATGTTTTACCTTCTGAGGGCATATTCTCTTCCATATCTCACAGATGTGAGTGGAAGAATGACCCAGATGATTCATTTTATATAATAACAATGTTTTTTGTGTAGGTTGATATTAGATGATATGATTGTTATGGAGACTGTATGTCTCTGGACAATATATATATACTATTGTGGTGGATGTGTTCCATTGATTGTGGCTATATGTCACTGATCAAGTATTTGTGTGCTACTTGGTGTGGAAGTGTACCACTGGATTGTAGTTGTGTACTACTATGGATAGACACAATTGTTTTCTATTGAACAACAATGTTTCAATTGGCTTGAAAAATATCAGTAGTGTTGGAAATGATTATCAGCTAGATGGATTATCAATGGATAGAGATTCCCCAGATGGAAAATGGTCCAGTACATTTATTCTTCTAGGACATATGTCTGGATTAGAAGAATGGTTCTTGTGTCACTCTGTGGAGTGAGTGACTTATCCAACATCATGTCTAATTACTCAGATGGAGTATGGTTTCAAGATATGATGCAGTTAATGACACTGATAGTGATGATGGTGCTCATGATCTAATCATGACATAGTCGATATGACTATGTTGATGGTACCGGGTGAATGGTATATTTGTTCTCAAGACCATTACCTTAAATACCTCCCTAGCTAGGAGGAAGTGTTGATATTATGGTAGTTGCGGGAGGTATTTACCTCCACGTGTAAACTTGATGAGAATAGAATATTTCGGGAAGAAAGAAGAAACCCTAAATAGTTGGCTAATAACCCTAGAAGACAATTAAGCTCAAGAGAATGACTTGTATTAGGTTATTAGCCTCCAAGAGAAGAAGTCGGCTAAAGGAAATATTATATACTAAAGAATTAGTACCCATAATGAGAATTCAGCCCAGGCAGTCTGCTAGAAATATTATAAATACTGGAGGCCAATCTTCATTCTAGCCATGATTCTCATAACTACAGAATCAACACTTGTGCATACTATAGTTGGCTAGTTTGTGTGCAAGTATGGAGGAGAGATTTTATTGCAGCTGCTACAACTAACATATTTTGGTTATGGTTTGGAATATCTGATCAACTCTTGTTACTCTTTCTTGGTGCGCTATCCTTGGAGAAATATGTGCCACCTTTGTTTGGCTATCTAGCCTAGGGTTTTCTTCCGGAATGATTCTTTGTCAAGGATAAGGTGCATGGGGGTGGCTTTGGCCTATGGTTGGGTGAAAATAGTGATATTGTCTATGGTTAAATGAGCACATCCATTATATTCTAACAAAATCTTGCCCTAGCAGTGTTTTCCTTGGTATACATGTTTGTTTCCCTTAAAAGATGCATACATACATGAGTTGTTTGCCTTTAGGGAGACTATATATGAACGTGTTTCTCAAACAATCACATAAATAATCTCTTATGTCTTGTTGGCCGAGTTCGGTGTGTGCTGGGTGAGTTTTGTTGGTTTTTGAGTCATCTTGGGTCCTTATTCTGACTTTTAAGTGCCTATAGAGTGATAGGAAGCCTTTTTATTGTTGAATTTTTTGGCAAACTTCTTTCTTGTCATATTGTTCATTGGTTTTCCTTGCATATTGGTCTGAGTAGTCTCTTCTTTGTATCCTTCTTGGATTGTTTCTTTTTTCTTGTAGTAGGGCCTTCCTGTGAGGTTGTTATTTAGTCCTTGCATTTTCTTTTCATTATATAAAAAATACAAAAATATTTTCTTACTTGCATTGTACTTATGGCATTTTCACTTTTGATTATTTTGCATGGATTTTGACTCATTTGGAAAGATTGCACTTCATTGAAATTGTTGATATTGCATTGAAAAAATTGCATTTAGAAGCATACCATCTCTTTGAAATTCAAGACTAGTACTTAGCGATGTTTTTATATTTGCTTGTTTTTATATAATGAGTCGTAATACCATCAGTTTCACGATCTCACCTTTTGAGTAAGAAGAAGTCATTAAAATTAATTTTGATTAATTAAAATTGATTAGAAACAATTTTGTTTTTCAGGGTACACAAACAAGTATAGGACTTAGAGCCTTGGAGTAGGATTTTGTGAGTAAAATTATCCAAGGATATTAAACTCAATGTATGTGTCTGACTAGGGAGTGGTGAAACCCATTGTGTAATCGACGACGTCGGGAGGCTTCGTTCACACTGGATTTAAGCACGAGGTCACACAAAGTTGGTTGTAGAGATATCCCTCTAATACCTTCCTACCATTAGAGATATTTCTGGGGTTCTATTCATATTTGGGGGTCTTACTAATACCTTTATCTCCATGAGAGGTAGTGCTTTAGATATTTCAGGCTTTGTTATCCTACCCATACAGTGGACCGGACTTCTGACTGCTGGCTTGTGCATTGGTTATATCGTGGTGAATCTAGTTGCTTGACATAGGTAGCCACATAGGTTACTTGCAAGGATTATTTTTAGGTACCATGAGTTAGATAAGGGTCATAAAACACACAAACTTTATGGAGTATTACCTCTCCAGGGGGGATCTAACCGATTGCACTATTAATCCCAAGAGGGACCTTATAAATCATTATGATACCTCCACTCTATTGAAGTGAGTCTCAGGCCCCTCTTGGGTGAGACATACCTACTTTATTTCGGGAGGCCCCTTTTCATCCATTATATCCTATTTGTGTGCATTGGCCTTTGTTGTTTATTTTGGTGTGCTCTCTGATTATTAGTTGGCCTTAGGATTTTGTATTATATCTCGAGTTTTGTTTCATCATGGAGAAAGACCAACCTCATCTCCAGTCTATTCATCTATTGAAGTTACCACTGCATATTTATCCTTTATTTAAGACGCCTTATAAAAGTCATAGATTTAATAAGCGTGGTACATATATCTACACCTCCCAGACTTGTTATCATTGAACTATGAGTACTAAGTCAGATATGAATGAATCAGGAAGTCATTCAACTCCCTTCTCTTCTGTGATTAGTGGTATCGCCTCAACTCCCTCATCCTCAATGATGTGAATTACAGAGGCTCCCTCATATTGTGCTACCCAAACCGTGAGTTCTACTCGACCCACGGGAACAAACCCTTTCATATATCTTTTCGGTATACCAAATCATGATTCTTAGTCAATACCTCCGGCCTCTATTCCCTTTTCTTTTGGTATTCTTGACATGATATCACAACTCTCATCCTCTGTTTCAATTACTAATGTGAATCCTAGTTTTGGGTATGAGGGCACGACACCTCCTAATGTTCCTTTCTCGTTTGGTGGAGGTCATATTCCCCAAGAAAATCCTACACTTGGAGGTTGGAATTCTCCTTCCTCCAGGACTAATCCTAGCTTTAGTTCTCTGGGATGGAGTGCTCAAATGAGCGTTCAATTTACTTCCTATATTCCATCCTGCATTCTCTCTTCTTCCATGTCGATTCTAAAAAAAACATTTATTATGGAGAATCCCCCTCTTTCCTCTAGTGTTCCATCCAAAGGGAGTCAGTTTCATAGTATGGGAAACTCCCGACATGGAGTTCCTTCATCTGGGGGAAACATATATAATCCTTATCATGTTGATTCTGTGGGTATGATTCCCTTACAAAGATTCATGAATTAGTTTGGAGGAGGATACTATCCTACTAGATAGGGCCATGGTATTGTTGACGGGCGAAACATTCCATCCGTCAACTGGGAGAGTGGAACCAGTCCGGGGTTGTCTAAATAACCCAAGCCGTTTGGAATGGACCACCCTGACGAGTTTAACGACTCTGTTGGCCGCTCTAAGGTATCCTAAGAAAACCAAAGAGAAACGATGATTCGAGATAAGAGATCTAAACTAAGGAAACTAGAAACTAATAAAACAAATAAAGAAACTAACTAACTAAAATAAAAGAAATTAAACTAAAAATAAGAAACTAGAAACTAATAAAACAAACTTAAACTAACTATACTAAACTAATTATAAACTACTAACTATTCTATCTACAAACTACAAATTACTCTTATAATAACTCAAATCAACTACCTAATTATCAAGTTAATTACAATTTATTCACAAATATACAATTATCTACAGTCTACAGATTTGAACAAAACCTGTGAAACTAATTTGTTTGTTGTCCCAAGACAGCGAAGATAACTCTTTTTTTATTTTATGATTTATGAATAAAAGGGTAAACTAACTAAAATTAAACGATCTAATATAATTTACTAAAATTAAACGATCTAATATAAATCTAACTAAAATTATATCTATATTAAACTATTTAATGAAAAACAGTAAGCTAAATACTAATTGACCTGGAAACGCTCCAAGTCTGCCCTGCGTATGATGTCTTCTAAGCTGATTGGAGGAGGGAAACTCACACCGTTAAGTCCTTAAGCTTCTCGGAAACGATCAGCTATGCTGCTTCTTGAAGTATGTTATAGGACAAACAAGACATAAAAGAAATATCATAACAATTTTTTGATTATAAATTTCTGCAAAAGATGCAGCAAACTTATACATTACAGTTCGATTTATGAAGAAGACAAAGCTATGATTCACAAATTGAACTAACAACTGATATGTCTTTTATCGATTTAGGAAGAAACAGAATATGGATAACAGAAATAAAATTATATCATTTGCATTTGATTCAGATAGCTAAAGCAATACTAAACCATAAACAAGCTGATACACAAAACATGGAACAAAGTGTCGATATAT
>ML795559.1:479253-508654 GCA_009831015.1 Picea engelmannii
ATAATCATAATCACCCAAACCATATGTATCGGCCAGCAAACCGGTGAATCATCACACCAACGTGCCACTTATCTGAATCTGAACCAACACGACAGGTGATAATCAAGTGCCAAGTGTTAAGTTTAATCATCATGAAGTCCAACAACCTGTCGTATGAATTCAATGTTTCAAACCAATGTTAATCAACATATCAATACATAGTTTGAAACCATTGCTCGTCCAATGCAATATCAATTTTCTAAACAATACACCAAGCATCGATTTAAATTAAAACCCCAAAATATTTCATCAACGCGCCCTCAAACCATTGCTATTGGACCTTATAAACTTGCCAATATATTCGTTGCATATTCAAAGTTCATAGAAGAATGTAATCAAGAATTTCTCATACAATAAACGAGTCATGATCCCATAGCAATAAGAATAAAAACATATAAGACCAAATCCATCATAACCTTTATAAAATCAGAATAAGACCAGTAAATCTTCATGCTTACAGGCTTAGCACTCAAACAAATCAAATGCGCAATCAAGGTAAGGACACGAGTTTGAAACATCTTTTGCAGTCATGCGATCGACCAATGGTCAAGTGTCTTTCGTAAAGATCAATAAAAGACGACTACAGTCCAAACGATGAGAAAGGTATTTTCACACTTTCAGTTGTGAAAATTCAATCGAAATAATCGAAATAAAAATGTAATTGTCACAAAAAATGAAACAAATGTCTATTAACACAATGCGATAATGATTTGTCGTAATCAGACGAGGGGTGTAGGAAGCTTTTTTTGAGAGCAATAAAAAAAAATTGAGTTGGCTGCCAACAGGTATATACCAGAACCTTGGATGGTCTTCAATCCCTTAAGCCCAATCTTTCTCGGGAGCATGGGCTCATATGCTGCAACCTAGGATCCCTTTTTTGGACATGATTGATTTTCCATATATTTCGAAATTAATGAATGGCCATGTGCATCATGATAAGTATTGGCCCCTCGTCCCCACCAAGTTTCCTTCAGACATTCCAAAATTTGAGGGAAATACTGGTGAGGACCCAAGTGATCATGTGACTACTTTTCATCTATGGTACTCATCTAACTCCCTAAATGACGATTCTATTCATTTAAGGCTATTTCAATGCACCCTCAAGGGGGTCTCCATTAAATGGTACATTGAGCTACCTGGGGGAACATGTGGAACTTTCAATCATATGGTATTGGTTTTTCTCAATCACTTCCAATTACCGGTTAGTTATGATGCCGACATAGAACTTTTGTTGACCTTTCAGCAAGATAAATTCACACATATCTTTGATCATATCCAAGAGTGTCACATACGAAAGAAGTTGATTAACTCCTACATCCCTCCATATTTTATGTTGGAATGGTTCCTTAAGTCTTTGTTTCCTTATCTTTCGAAGGATGTCTCTACATCCAAAGTAACATTTGAGGAAGAATCCATCTTTAAAGCCCAGGAATTGGACCTCATATATGCTCAATTTGGGATGCTTTATGAAATTATCTCCAATGCACTGTAGTCAAAATACAACCCTAGACAAAATCCCAGGCCTCATATCAATAGCATCATAGGCTCCACAAATGCTAGGAATACATACTTGGTGATGAACCAATTCAAATATTTGTCTCTAATCCATCCTGTAGCAAGACAAGCTTCAAATTCGTCCTCCAACACCACTCAGTTGGCGGATGTGCATTATGTACATTCATCATCTAACCCGAAAGGTAATCAACCGTTAGGATATTTAGACACTTAGGAGTTAGTTAAGATCTACTTGGTCTAATATTTCGTTAGGTAAAAGTTTGTTTCTTTAGTATGCATTAGTATGCATTTGTAGTTAGGAAATCCGACGGTCATGATATGTTCCTGACATAGAGTGATCCGACAGTTCATACTCTCCTTGATCTTAACGGCCATTGATCCGTGGCTTAACACCCGATTGGTCCATGATCTCTATTTAAAGAACATGGAGGGTCATTTGCCAATGATCGATTGTGAGAAAATATCTTGTAAAATATCTCTGTAAACTTTTTCTTTGCATTAATAAACTGCTCCAAGTGGCCGCGTTGGTTGGGGCCTTGGATGTTTCCCCGTAGGGGTTTTACCACGTGAAAACATCGGTGTGTTGATATTTTTTCTGATACCATGTTCGACAACACAGGTATTCCAACAGAGGATGAACACCTTCAGTAACCACTCACATAACCCTATAGAAGATCAAGTTGTAGACATTTTCACAAAGTCTCTTATAGAAGTGAAGTTTTCTAAACTTTGATCTATGTTAGGATTTCAGGAAGCCATCATTAAGGGGGGATAGGCTCTAATGCCTCCTTCCTTCTCCTATTGTTTCATTATTGTAAATCCTTCAATCCTATCCCAAGTTGTTCTTAAGGGGGGATGTTAGGATATTTAGACACTTAGGAGTTAGTTAAGATCTACTTGGTCTAATATGTCGTTAGGTAAAAGTGTGTTTCTTTAGTATGCATTAGTATGCATTTGTAGTTAGGAAATCCGATGGTCACGATATGTTCCCGACATAGAGTGATCCGACAGTTCATACTCTCCTCGATCTTAATGACCATTGATCCATGGCTTAACACTCGATTGGTCCATGATCTCTATTTAAAGAGCATGGAGGGTCATTTGCCAATGATTGATTGTGAGAAACTCTCTTGTAAAATCTCTCTGTAATCTTTTTCTTTGCATTAATAAACTGCTCCAAGTGGCCATGTTGGCTGGGGCCGTGGATGTTTCCTCGTAGGGGTTTTACCACGTGAAAACATCGGTGTGTTGATATTTGATATGGTTATGTGAGTGGTTACTGAAGGTGTTCGTTCTCTGTTGGAATACCTGTGTTTTCGAACATCAACAACCAGGAGGGACTAAGAAGAAAGAATGAGGTAATAATCATAAGGGTGGGAAAAATAATAATAAATCCAAGGAAGCCAATAATAATTATAAATCGAATAATAATGTTGGTGAGAGAAAGAAAGAGAAGAGGAAGGTAAAGTTTCCCTGTAAAATTTGTAAATATGATCACCTTACCCACTTGTGCCCTAAAATCAAGGAAGACTCGAGGTTCTTATCATAGTCACTCGATGTGCTGACAAACTTTTTCCACATAATCAACATATGTCCTCGAGGACCTCCAACACCGTAAATGCATTGAGTGGGATTCAAAACCCCTCGACACATGAAGGTGTCCATCTATGCATCAATATGGTTAATTATTATATTGATGTAGCCAATCGATCTCGTTATTAGGGTTCTTCACAGACTGTTATAGGTATAGAGCCTCCTCCTCCCCCAAAAACACCATTGGAGATCAAAAATCTAGAACCTTAGCCTCGTATTCTGAAAGGAGTACTAAAGTGCTTTTCCCACAATCCTAATTCCAGAGCCTCCCATAACTATTCTATTGTTGAATATTTGGGCCAAACCCCATGTGCGATGTTGGCTTTGGAGGTGCTCCAGACGTGTCCTTCAAAAAGGAATGCCTTGCTAGCTATGTTAGGATATCTAGACCCATGTGGCTCAAAGGTTATCAAGTTCGACATCACAGATGTTAAGCCTCTCTTACCTTATCATGTGGCCTTTCAAATCCATGCGGAGTACACAAAAATTACCATCAAACATAATGTAATTGATGAAGATTTTGTGACATGCATGATGTCCCTAACCTACTGGAAATCCATTGGCTCTCTGAATGTGTCTCAATCTATGGCTATGCTGACCTAATTTGATGGGCGTTCATTTCAACCCCACATGATCCTTCCTGCTTTTCTGGTCAAGTTAGGTTGAAAGATTGTGGAGGTCGACGTCGAGGTGGTTGATGGGCCTCTTGACTACAATTTAATACTAGGTCATGATTGGACTTATTCCATGATAGTCATTGTGTTGTCTTTTTCTGCACTTTATGTTTTCCTCATGAAGGGAAGATAATGATGATTGATTAGTTGTCCTAGTGCATTGGTTGGACCTTCGGTCCCTATGATTGATAGTTCTCAGCAAAAAACTAAGGATGTTGGTGTCGAGATGTATTTCTCCTTGATGGGTAGTTTTGATTTCATGGCACCAATTCACCATATTCATGCCATTTCCAGTGAGTCTTCGTCATCAATGAGGTTCGTTCCTTTCCATACTTCATATTTCAATGAACCTTGGACCCTACCTTCCTTGACTATGTCGTATGAATGTCAGTCACACATGGGGATGAAAATGCCATTGGCAATAGCAGAAGTTGCGTATCAGGCTCTTCTAGATGCTATTGTTGACCTAGATCCTTCCTCCTCATGGACGAATGAGGTGGATCCTATTTTAGAGCCCATATGGGTCCCTCAATAATCTTGTTCACATGATTGCTTCAAAAATACTTTACCTTCGAATGAAGCCATCTTAGAGGCCATGTTTGGCTCTGATAGGCCTTGATCCTATTTTCTCGCAAAGCTTGTTAAGATCGAACATGATGAATTTAGATCTACCTTGAGTGAGATGGTCGATCACCTTGTGGTTCCATTAGACACACATGGTATTTATGTTGAAGAAAACATGGAAAATAGTTCTCCTACCATCATGATCGAAATATCTCGTACCCCTGGAAAAATCAAGAATGTATATATTGGTGTGGATTGTTTGCCTAAATAAATTCAAATCTACATCAATCTCTTCAAATAATTATGATATGTATTCGCTTGGTTGTATGAAGATATGTTAGGGATCGACCCCAACATTATTGAACATGAGATTAAAACCTATCCAGATGCTAAGCCTGTTTGGAAACGTCTTAGAGTTGTTAGTCCTAGGAAGGCCCTCATTATTAAGGAAAAAGTAGAGAAGCTACTTAATGCTATTTTATATACCCAGTTCCCTTGACCGAATGGGTGTCCAATCCCGTTCCTGTAGATAAAAATCAAGGAACCATCCGTGTTTGTATGGATTTTAGAGACCTAAATAAGGCATATCCTAAAGATAACTTCCCTACTCCTTTCATTGACCATATTCTTGATGAGTGTGCGGGAAGCAAAGTCTTTTCATTTATGAACAAATTTTCAACGTATAATAAAATTTAGGTTAAACCCAAGGATCAAAACAAGATGAAGTTTATTTGTCCTTGGGGTACCTTTGCATACCAAAAAATTCCTTTCGGTCTTAAAAAATCGGGAGCGACCTTCCAACGTGACATGACCTTTTCATTTCACGGTATTAAGCAGATCATTTAAGATTATTTAGATGATATCACTGCTCACTCTCGCAAGAGAGTACATCACTCCACTCACCTTCGATTATTATTTGAGAGATGTCTTTATTATTGCATTCAGTTGAACCCTCACAAGTGCATCTTCTACATTAGGTCTGGTCATCTTTTAGGATTCATAGTGTCTGAGCATGGGATCATGGTGGATACTATGAATGTTGAGGAAATGCTTCGATTGCCTCCCCTGCGCAAAATTCAAAAACTTCAAGGTTTACAGGGGAAGGATAACTTCCTGCATGATTTCATAGTGAACTATGCCAATTTAACTAAAGGTTTCATGCATATTTTGAAGAAGGGAACTTCTTTTATAATCCTTCGATGCTCTTAAGAAAGATTTGGTATCAACGCCTTTGTTGAAGCCTCCAGACTACAATAGAGAGACTATTTTATTTATATCACCATGTTCGAAGGGAAAATCGGTATGGTACTAGTTCAGGAGGATGATGAGATCCCTGAGCACATTTTCTACTATCTCAGTCGAGACCTAATTGGTCATGAACTTAAATAATCTCACGTAGAGAAACTGGCCTTGGCCACCGTACATGCAGTTCAAATATTACAACATTATATCTTCCTTTGAAAAAATACCATGGTTGCAGATATCAATCCATTTTAGGACATCCTTACCAGGAATATCATAGGGGGGGAATATAATAAGTGGATTATTATTTTTCAATAATTTGATCTCGATTTTTCTTCTATGAAATCTAAGAAATCGCTAGTTTTTTCCCAATTGATGTTGGATTTACCTCGACTTGATGAGGACATTTTTCATGATGGTTCATTCATGGATGAACATATTTTACTTATCTAATCTTTGAACACCTAGTATGGAGACATTTTGATGTATCTTCAAAACTTGAAGCTACCCCAACATCTATCGAGAGACGATCAATGATGTATATGTCATCAGGATAAGAATTACTTTATTATCAATGAAACTTTGTATCATCGATGGGTGGATAATATATTAAATCATTTATTGAACCATGAGGAAGATGAAGGTGTTCTCAATGAATATCATAGTGGGGCATGTGGTGGTCATTTATCCAAGCTTGCGACAACCCAAAAAATATTGTGAGTCGATTATTTTTTGTTGTCAATTTTTAAAGATTGCGTTGAAGAGGTCAAGAAGTGTCACCCTTGCCAGATGTTCGCTCAGAAAATGCACTCACACCTAGTCCCTCTTCACCCAGTCATCACCGTTTGTCCCTTCACCAAGTGGGCGGTGGATTTTATGGACTACAACCCAAAGTCGGATGGGGGGAACCAACATATTATTGTGGCCATGTATTATTTTACTAAATGGGAAGAGGCCATGCCTACCGTTAAATCTGATGGTAAGACTACACCATTCTTCGTGTTCAACCAGATTATATCCCATTTCAGAATCCCAAAATAAATTATCACTGATCATGGAAGTCACTTTCATAATGAAATGATGAAGAGTTAGCATCAAAACTGGGGTTTAAGAACGATCATTCCTACCCTTACTATCCCCAGGAAAATGGACAAGTAGAGGCGATGAATAAATATCTCAAGACCATTTTGAAAAAAACTGTTAGCCAAATTAAATCTGACTAGAATTTGATGTTTTACCCTGCACTTTGGGCATACCGAATCACAGTAAATAATTCCACTGGTTTCTCTCCTTTTAAATTAGTACATGGCATGGACTCGATTCTTCTGATTGAATGTGAAATTATTTCCCTTAAGTTGGATATTGAGATACTACTTGACACATCTGATCTTGAAGAACGCCTCATGCACTGGGAGCACCTCGATGAGCAGCATCGAGATTCCTCTACAACTATTGAAGTGAATAAATGATGTGTTAATATTTAATACGATAAATATAGTCTATCCTCGATAGTATGCTAAGGGTGACTTGGTTCTCCTTTATGACCAAGCCAAAGAACCGCTGAGGGAAAGTAAGTTCAATCCCATGTGGAACGGTCCTTATATCGTGTGATGTTTCTTAGATAAAGGAGCCTATGAATTAGAATATTATGAGGGGAATATGTTGGATGAGCCCAAAAATGGGCTCTACCTTAAAAGGTATTACACTTGAGCCCTCAAATTCGGGCATGACCTTTGCATACTAGTGTATCTTAGTGTATATACTTATTTATCTTTTCCTTTGTGTCATCGACTTGCTTATCAAGTTTTCCCTTGGTTGGAAGATGTCAAAGGAATATTCAGTTTAATTAGGATTCATGGACGGTTCCAATCGTCATGTGTGGAACATGGCTTCCACTGCTTGGGTCATTTACTCACCCAAGGGTCAAATGGTATCTTCAGGTGGCATTCATCTGGAGCCATCAATGAATAATGTGGTTGGGTATAGTGTCATTATAGAGCTATTACATGATGCCATTTCACATGGTGTTCGATATTTATAAGTTCTACTAGAATCCTAGTTAGTCATATGGCAGTTGAACGATAGTTATTGTGTGAGAGATCCTACTCTACTCTGACGATTCCTATGGGTATGAATTTTGGAATGATACTTTGATTTTCTTACTTATAATCACATCCCTCGAAGTTCTAATCATGTATCCGATGCATATGCTAATTACATTTTAGATTGGAATTTGTCACATAACTATGTAAAGAAAACAAATTCATACATTGTAACATTGTAACATACATAGGTAAATCCGAAGACTAAATTTTTTATATTTCATCCTTCCAAGTCCAAAAAATATGGTTTCATAGTACAAAATGGGGCTCACACTCTCAAAATACATATATGGTCGGTACATAGCATGACCACGAATCTATTTCTGTGGTGCCAGATGTGTATCATGATAACACACTATGGAGTTTTCAAGATGTTGGAAGAGTCACACCCATGCACAAGGTAGACCCACCACCTACCATTGCATCCCCTATGGCATATCCTCCACTTGAAACATAGGAATCCTATGCATCAATTGAGATAGGTTCCCCTAGGAATTATGTAGCACTCTGTCCATGTCCCCGCCTACTATCTCATCTCCTCAGCCCATTTTACGATGTCATGGGAATACATCTGGCCATCACGGACCTACGTCCGTGTAACAAAGCAATTGTTAATACTTGATACCATGCAAAAATATTTGTGTTTTTATTTTTCCTTTACCAAAATTGAAAAACACAAAAAAATAAATATATAAAAATTATTTCTTACCAATATCACCATAGGAAGAACCTGGTGAAAATGGCATGTCAGGATCCCCTTTGTAGTCAATCCCTCTGTAAGGATATTCATCAATGTCTATGACCTCACCAAAAAAATAACTCATCATTGTAGGGGGTTGGAACCCTACCACCTCCTAGCCTCCTCATCATGTCCATCCGTCATGATATGGTTGGATCACATAGTCCATGTGGAGTAATCTCAACTCTAGGTCTCAAACTTGGAACCCTCTCAAAGAAAAAACTACAAAGAATGGATGCAAATCCAAAATTTCGCATTCGCCATTGTTTGCAATCCGTCAACTCACTCTTCATGTTGGCCAGGAGTGAGGTACACTAGTCATAAACAGTGGGTCTTAAACACTCCATCGCATAGAGAATGAGTGGACTTGATGCTTGGTGATACGAGTCTGACCCTAAAATCCATGTGAGTATAATAATGATGATCTTTAGACTCAGGTTATCGATCACCCTGATAAGGATTTGGCTCTCGACTTTATCTGTGCCTGCAATACAGTGGGTGACAATGTACTCCTCCATAGTCATACCACCTCTATCCCCTCGAGCCTTGATATTCACCACCTCACCCTGATGAGACAATTATGTGAAAAAATATATATCGCCTGCTTCAATCGTCAATGGTTGCCCATTGAGATTAAAGGACTCTATCTACGGATCCTAGTAGTTTACCAGTAACTAGAGTAACCTCACCTAAGCCCTAATTCCTTTAAGAGCCCAAAATTTATAAATTCCACATTGTTTCAAATCTTGTTCGGCCCTTGCATCTCTTCCCACTGCTACTTCTATATCCTCATGATCCATTTCCCTCCATTCAATAACCATACTGCAAAGGAAGGGCCATTTTTTGAGTTAAAACCATTCAAAAAACTTGTTCATGGACTTGTACGTGGGATAACCTTATGAAAATTGCATATAGGGATTCATATATGCATTCAAGCTTCACATTTCTCAGTTAGATGGGGTCATATATGCGACTCAATGATCTGCCACCCGTGTAAACCTTAGTTTTCATGTAACGACCTCTAGTACTAAAACAATGGGGACTAAAACTAGAATTTAAACCATTGAAATTGAAGAGGATGGGATAGGAACTTACTTGGTATAGACAGTTGTTGATTTCATTTATCGTAGATCTCACAATCTCCACTTGAATATTGTGGGGAAAATCGCCTAAAATGCACTATGTGGGTGAAAAAACTCAAATGGTATGGTAAAATGTTTTATTTTTACTATTAGTAGAAATTGTTTACCCACTTTCAATAGTTCATTTTTATTTTTGACCTTATGGACTAATTGCACAATGGAAAGACTTGGATTTTAGTGGTTTTGTCCAGTGTTTTTTTATGTATTTCCAACGTCCCACAGCTTGTTCATGCCTTCAACAGGTATATTATTTCATCGTCATATAGGATAAGTTTTCACTTCACTTCACATTCTTGCATCGTCCTATAACTTTGATCCATACACCCTAGGTATGCACCCATTTCATAATGACACAAAACCTTCTCACTGCTACTAGAAGTGTCATTATTGAGTGGTAGAAAATTACTAAACATGGGTGCCCTAGTTAAAACATTTTTGTCATTTGGTTCCCATGCATAAGTTATTCAATAGGACCGGGAGTTCCTTATATTCCCAATATGACTTTGCATTTGAACCCCATTTTCTTACTCACAAGCATTCTGACCATTAGCTATGGGACTTTCCCCAAGTCTTGGTTAACATCTTTTCCAACTCCTGAAAAAATGAAAAATATTTACAAGTGAACTTGTCTCTTTCACACTTGCTAAATGGTTTTGAAAGGACATCTAATTGGTATAAGTTTAACCCTTTTCTAGACCAAGTACACTACTTATGAAAAAGGAATACTCTGGTCACCATTGGCTAAAAGAGTTCTCTTGTGTATTGTTTATACTTTTTCGGGCTTAGGGGACTAAATCTACAAAAAAGGACATTTTTGAGTTAAGTTGTAATTACATTCCATCATACTTCTTTCATTTTTGAGCCTATTTTTGGTTCCCACTTTCTTGTTATAAGCCTCTTGCCTCCGCAATTTGAATCACTAGCCAAGCAGTTCCTTCCATAAATCCTTTGTAGCTTGAGATATTGTATCATAACATTTATTTGCCTATGAAAACCAAAAAAACGATGAGCAAGAAAACATTATTATCTCGTATCGGTAGCAATCGTGTCGCCTTTGAACAAAGCAAAAACTTTTGAGTCTATTTTCATCGAAATTTTGGGTTTAGCATGACCTTAGGAAGTTGAGCTCGTTACTTAGATTTTACTCCTCTGACTAGTTATTCTTACAGTCCCTATGGAGAGTTTGTTGATTCCTCCTACATCGCAAAATTTTATCAATGATCATTATCAAGTCTATTTTGCATGAGTTATCCATATGTCTCATGCTCTTGTTCAAAGGAAGTATATAAGCCTATGTCGTCCATTTATCACAACTCTTGACTTTTCATGTCGGTCATACCCTCAGTGTATATAAGAATCACATGAATTTGTTTTCGTACCTTTCACCCTCATCCTACTTTCAACATGGTTAGGTAACCTTGAACCCAACATATGGCATTTCCTCATTGGTCTCTAACAAGGGGTTTCCCTTGTGTTCAATGGCAATAAATCTATTCACACATTGGGATTCATGCAATGTCTTTTATTCCATTAGACCTATTAGTGGTTTCCTTGCCTCTATCAACAATTTTCCTTATTGGTTGTTATTTAAAGGGTCTATTTCATGCACTACTTGCACCTGGTACATGCAAGGGATGCACATGGTCATTGGTTTGTGAACATCCTATTCATCTGAGGTCCTTGTAATCATCAATCTATTTCTTTGTACCTCATGCTGGATGATGAGATATGCCTTAATGCTCTCCTTTCATAGGGTCTCATTCCATAGAATTCAACTCATCTATTATGGAAATGAGACCTAGAGTTCTATGAGTACCTAGAGGCTTGCAATCATTAGTGGAAAGTTCTCCCACCATCGATAGTTGGGAATACATTAATGTCTCATGATCGATGGATTCTTCAAGTGTTCGAACTCAACACCCTTATTCACACTTGTGTAATTTACTCGGTGCCTTGACACCTACTCTCAGTAATGATGGGTTGTCTCATGTTTGTTAATGGTATACCTTAGTGACCGGTAATCAAACGAAGTCTCATTGTGTTCAACCTCAACTCCTTTGTTCACATGTTGTAGAATTGCACCTTCGGTAGATAGTGTATAAGAGCTCCATCTTACAATCATAATATTCCTTATCTGCTACTGTATTTCATTGGACCAGTACCTATATGACTTCAATGATCATGGGATATCATATTGTACTCCATTGTATACAGATATCTTCAGTTGATTTGAGATTGGACTCCACTGTGTCTTGTTCATGATTATGACAGCCTATGGCATATGTCCACTTTGTATTTCCTATTCATGGCCACAAATAACTATTTGATATGTATCCACATGGATATGCAATGTAGTTCAGATTGGAAGACATAATTTAGATTGAAAGCCATATGTACAAATTCATTCTGGATTGCAATATTCTCATGAGCAACTAGTACTTCCAACTGAGTCTCCATTACTCCACTTCTCGGAATTATAATATATTTCGGCTATCACGGATAGTTATATGACCTCACACATTAGGGGGCATCTGTTACAACAATTTTTTCCTCACTCCATGCAACTTGCTTGGATGGCCTTCCATTTTCTTATGTAGAATTGAAGTCCCATTTTGTTCATTACATAGCAAAAAATGCTCATTTTTGTACATACACACCCTATCAGTTATACAACAAGTGTATACCCAGGTTACTCTAGTACAACTCACATACATCAGGTTTGTTCTCAATTAAAAATTATGTCAAGTTTCCATGCCATGTCATGAGATCCATGATCCTTCACCTTCCATATACTAGAAACGCTCGGACTCGGCCCTTCAGTTCCATTTGGAGGCTATAAATTGATCCATATCGAAGCCTAATAGGAATTCAACTTTGAGAGAAAATACAATCTAGATAAATTTCACTTCATATTGAGTCTGCATCCCTTTGCCCTTGAAATTATGAACTTCTTATGTTCAGCCCCCAAGTTCTTCCTTTTTTTTATGGATAACCTCATTTAATCCTATATATGAGCTTCCCTTTATGGAGGATTGAAGTGGTGGAGGCCCAACTGGAGGGACTTAGTTTCTCGGTTCCGATATGTGTCATTACAGAAGTTTGTCACCTATGTACTTCTGCTGATTATTTTAATAGAAATACTATTTTCTCATCCAATTGATATCTTGAAAATATTTGAATTATTATTGCATGGGTGTATTTGTCATGTATGTTAGTGGATCATGATAATTTATATGCTGACATCATATATTATCACCATATTCTTACCTATCTTGGTTATTGAGGACAAGTTGCAGGTATAAAGGTTTTGGGTCGCGTGATCAATGGTGGTCTTCTTCGAAGGTCTGGACGGGGTAGGCTCTTAGCCTTGTCTTGTTATCATTTCATTTATATAACATACTTAATATTATAGTTGATTTATGGGTGTCATTCCATCTGTTGTGGTTTTCCCCTATCCATAGAGATATTTTCCTCATAAAAGATGCATGATGGAAGATAGTGACTTTTCTCTAGCATGATGTCTAGAGACCGGATATCTCCCTCCCCAAGCTTCATTTCATCCACCGAATCTTCTCCTAATGCCAAATTCTATACCCAATAGACTCCTGGTTACTAATAGGAAAATGTTCACTAGAGGAAGAAAGAGAGTCAACTGACATAGGTGGATGAAATGAAGGTTAAGTTACAAGATCTAGTGAAAGAGTTGACTCAACATTTATGAGATCCGGTGAAAGACTTGACTCAATATTTGTGATATCTAGAAAAAGAATCAACTCAACAAGAGAGGCGGTTGTTTAATTTTTTAACGAGCTTGACATAGGAAAATAAATTTTCTCATGACCTCTGGGGTTGATTCCCAGACCTCTATTTAATTTTTTAACAAGCTTGTCACATAGAAGAAAAATATGCTCTCAAGGTAGGTTTGATTATTACACAATCTTGAAACTAGATACTATGCTTGAGGCCCTCTGTTTCATTTTTTGACGAGATTGAAACATAAATGAGAACTCTTCTCGAACTTGGTTTGATTTTTTAACAAGCTTGAAATCAACAAATAAACTATGCTCATAGACCTCTACTTGATCATGGCTTCCAAGAGGAAAATTCTATGGAAGGAATACATGTCAAGGGACAAACCTCAATCATGGCTTCCATGAGATCTCTGCTAGATGGTAGATTCACACTTTGGAAGGAATACATGTCGAGGGTAGAGATAGGGGTAGAGATATCAAGCTCTAGTATCCCTATCAAAGAGATCCCCATCTCAACTACCATATCTAAATCATAAGAAGGGAGAGATTCCTTCTCATTCAGATTTGAACGCATGGGATAGTTTGCGACATAATTTACCCGCGATGGGGCATATGTCTCTTTCATATAAGGATCGTTTAGGGAATTCAGATAATTGACCATAATTTAACGACCAATTAATGAAATTTGGTCTATGGTCACTATGTTTCCATTGTGAGGGAAACACAACATTCGAAAGAGGGTGGACACAAGAGCCATCATAACATAAACATAGTCTCTCCCAATGATAAAATTAAAATACAAGGGGTTGTGGAATACCATCAAATCGATATAGATAGTTTTCCCTCGTAAAGTAACAAGACACTAAGGAAGGATATCTATATGTTGACTATCCATTCTATTAAAATCCAACAGATGCTGAGTCATCGACGCAAGATGAGGAGAATCTAAAGATTTCCAAGCAATGGAGGGTAAAATACTAATTGATGCACCTTCATTGAAAATAGTCTGAGGAATGTACCTACAAAAAACCTAAACAATGATTTGGAAAGGTAAATAGGAAGGGAGACACGATTCTGACAGTGCAGCCCAATCTAAAATAATGGCCTCATTACTCAGAGGGGGTTTAGCTGGGATGGGTGAAGTGCCCCCTTGTCCAGAAGAATCCATAGAAAAAAGAAATACCCGAGGGAGATTGACTAAGGTTGGTATTGGATCAAACACTTTATCTTCACTCTCCAAGGGGAGAGTGGTATCGATTGAAGATGAAATAGAATCGATCACTTGACCGACCGACTCAAATGATGATGGAATTAGATGGATTACCTGATCAACTGGATTGACCAATGATGGAACCAAATTGATCAGTTCATCAACTAATGATAGGTTTGGAGATGGAAGTTGTTGTTGGACATCAACAATCTTTTCCAATAGATATTAAGCCTCATCCATACAAGGGAAGAGGTAACTATGGTGCATCTCCTTATATTACAATTAAGGAAATTTGACTTTATCCTTATTACTTCCATCTTGATTATCACTAGTTGATGGTTTTTAACTGGCATGACCTGAAACAATTGACAGAATGTGTTGAGAACCCTCAAACCACACTTCTAAAACCTTGGGAATACCAAGGAAATCCTTAAGAAGGTGGTCACCCTTACAAAGACTACAAGGGAATTTGGGCTTGTTATTTCTCTTGATATACTTTTAGACATTATCAACACTCCCAACATGATGAACATTAGTTGGTTAATCACTTACAACATGTCCTACAGTGGTTGGAAGTTTCCCCTCTAGCTTATTTTTATTCTTTTTAGTCTTCATTTTCTTCTTCTTCTTATCCACCTGGTTACTAGCTATAGAGATTTCACTAGGTGAAGAGGAAGAACGAAAAGAGGGCCCTACAGGAGAATAAGGTAGAGGATAGACATTAGGATGATGGTATTGGGGTGGAGCAATTTCATATGAAGAATTAGGAGCATTTACGTTCATCGAAGTGGAAAAAAACCATGCCGGTAACCCAATAGTGGGTCTAGGAAGAGTCAAAGTAGCGATATAAGGAGGACCAACATGTGCCATAGAAGGAGAAACAAATGGTATCCCACGAAAAGGGGTCCCTTCGTTGGTAGTTCCAGAAACTGATTCCATAGACACAGACTCAACCCTCAGGGATTTTCTAGGGGAAAAAACAACACACGTTAAAAAATCTAGGAACCAAACCAACCAAAAAAAACTTTTCACAATGAATGCACTAGTTGGTGATGAAATCCAACATTGCAAGGATAAATATGAAAAAGAGGTTGAGATAGGGAAGGTGGATCAGTTATGTTGGAGACCTGCTTAACTAACTTACACCTTAGTGCAAGTTTCCTCACGGTCTATCCGTGGGTTGCCCTCCAAGGATCCCAAGTGAGTTTGACCAACATCTGACCCAGGTACAACAAAGGTTTCCAGTCACCACCACCTTCTGCATGAAACCTAAATATAAAGGCCCAAAAAGTTACCAATATGCAGTCAGCCTCCAGGAGAGTATAGTCGATAGTTAGGATTGAATGTATGGGTAGGATATCAAGTCCAAAATTCTTCTAGAGGATTGAATACAAGAGGACAGATAAAATTTAGAGGACGTCAAATGGATTCGAGATTCATGAAGCACTGAGACCTAATGAAACCAATGACGCTTCAAGAAGAACACCCAGTATACGATATTTCCACTACTTTTGGTTAAGCTTCAGAGGGGTAATCTTCATTTCTCTCCCACATGAGACCTCATGTTTAACCCCTATGTGAGAAGGGGGTCTCGACTATGCTTATACAGAAATCATATTTTCTCTCCCTATACTAAGATTCTATGTTTGTTTATAGCTTTGGAAAGTTATCCTCACAACCTATTCCAAATCCCTAGACTTAAGCTAATGTAGGTTTGCAGAGCACTGGAAAGAAAAATTTCTAGATATATTTTAATTAGTGCTTTGATTTATAGGTTGTTGTTTACTCAAGGGTATGGAAGTGAAACTGATGATATTCATGACTTCGACTCCAAAAGAGTTCAGTAGAATGAGATGAAAATCTTTCTATTTGATGAACTCTATCTATGGAAAGGAGAAGAGTAATTTTCCATTCCCAAATTCATAAACCCAATGCAGTTTACCTAATGAAAACTACAAACATGTACAACTCAAGACTTTGAATGCAATCAATTTATTTTTGCTTGATTATAAATGCAATGAACCTAAATCAAATGTAAGTTATTTGTACTTCCTTACTTTCAATGCAAGAATCCAATGCCGATACAAAGGAATATGAAGTAAAAATATTGAACAAGAAATGCACTCAAAACTGATGAGAACTGAGAGAAACTAAGTGTGAAATAACTTGCTCAATCAGGAACTCAAAAAGTAAAAAAAAAAAGAGTAATGTCAAAATGCCTCTTGTTGGTTGCTTATCTGATCTATGCTTTTAACATGTTTGACCCATGTTTAGGTCTACTAGGGTTCCAACAAAGCCTCTAAAACTATTGACCCTCCTGGTAAACTAAAAGGAAGCGCAGTACACAGAGTGTACTACACAGTCTCACCCGAGATAGTCTTAATGAGTGACTGCAATGATCAAGTGATTGTAGTCTAGGATTGAGTGGGTATCTGTTAGTGCCTGTTGTGGATTCTGTTTATTTTATTAAGAAATATTTTTTAATTCATCGATCTTAGTTATCTTGTTGTTCCTTATGCATGCATGCAAATCCAAAGATCTAACTATTTAAACAAAGCATTTATATAATATTTAACCATTAACAACAAAGATATAACCAACAATCATTCCACACAACACATGAATTATCAAGGTTCACCCCTGTTGGCCCTCAACCAAGTTTTGAGGAAACATTGTTCAGGTTTGGACAAATTTTGGACTTTGACATATTGTTCGAAGAAGGAGTGCCTAGGCAAACTTGAGATCACATATATCACTTATTTTGTGGGCTATGTGGACCTAATAAGGGGTTCTTTAGGGTTTTTTTAATGGGTTATGGGATATCGGCCCATGGGGTTTTCCCATGTTTTTCCCTATTGTAAGGGGTTGTAAAAGTATAAATAAAAGAAGAAGGTATGGTAGAAGTAGTAGTCTTTGGAGCTAGGTGCAAGTGGTCTGAGTACCTTTGTGCACCGGAATGATTGTGTGTTAAGTCTTTGTTCTTAATAGAGAGTTGGCTCTGTGCCTTGACCTAGATTTGGAAGGAGGATCTGGTGCTCAGTGCACAGATCTCTTTTCCGGTGCGAGGCTCGACTCTGTGGTTTAGTGCACAAGAGTAACAGAATGTAAGATATTGATGAATAATAAAGAGGTGAAGAGGTTGGTGGACGTAGGACCACATTAGGGTGAACCACATATATCTAGTGTCTTATGGTTTTCTTTGTGAAATTTTATATCTATTATGTTTTTCTTAGTGCTTATATTAGATGTGTAATGATTATGTATGTGTTGCTTAAATGCATTGCTTATGTTAGAATTTTATATCTAATTCAGAGTGCTAAGTGCTCAGTGGTTGAAGTGATTAATATTTGTTGTTCTCTATATCTATCTTAGATATGTTATGCGATGTTAATAAGGTGAATAAACTAATGCATCTCACTTCCTAGCTTTATCAAAATACTCTGTGAGATGCCATTATCACAAATATGTGTCCCAGCATGGTTACAAACACCTGTGTCCTGTAACCCCCCCTTCTTCTACCCTGGATGGGACTTATCCTGCCTTGCAGGTGTTGCCGAAAGGGCCAATAGTTGGGGTTTTGTTGGTGTGTTGTTAAGCATTGAACCCTGGGTCTGCCCCTGTGCCAACAAATGGTTCTATTGTCGGTACCTGAAACTGTTATTGATGGGAAATGAAGTAAAGAAAAGAGAAACTCTGTGCATAGATCTGTTGTTGAAGTGCACATTACTCTACTTGAGTTGCAAATCTTTTTGCTAAGAAAGAGATCGAATCTGAAAAAATAGGTAAGATCCAAAAAGAGGTAAAGCTTTATGCTTTGACAAGAGTAAGATAAGTGAATTTTTTTTTTTGAAAGCATGAACCTAAGTATGTTTAATATATTCTTTCCTAGCCTGAAGGCTAGGGCACAGTTGAAAGAAAGAGTTAATTTGAGTAAATTTAATGGAAATGAAGATATGTTATTCCTATGCATAGAAAAAAAAATTGGACTAAAAAGTGGATGTAGGAACCTAGATTTTTTTTTACAGATTGCAGGTCCAACACTATGATCCTAGTGTGTAGTACAAGAGAGGTTGGGGAACATTTAAAATAAAAAGAGGATTGACATTATGTTATACTGCAGAAGACTAAGACATATTGCTAAGGAATGACCTGGCGCAGATCCTATTTGTCTTTGTTGTAAGATTGTTGGTCATGAGGTTGAGAATTGTCCAAAGATGATTGCTAAAGTTGAATGAATGAACATGAGACAAGAAAACTATGAAGGAATTCAAGAGACTAAGGGAATGTTAGAGATTCATAAAGAGAAAGAACCAGAGGAAGTTCTATTACACATCAAAATTACTCACTTCAATAGTGTCGCAAGTGTCGTCATTACAAGTGTTGTAAGTGTCACATCTCATCAACAAGTGTCGCATATTGACCACAAGTGTTGCAAACATCATACTGCCATATTGCCTATTTCGTGCCTCTAACGACATCATAAGGACACTTAAGACACATCAAAGACTAGTTTTGAAGAAGAGAAATCAGTTGTCAGGGAGTACAAGCCTTTTGCCACTGAAAGAACCACTCAAAAATGGATTTTGGAGAGGAGCGCTCCCCTACCTACTATCAGGGACTGGTAGCGCTCCCTAGGCCTCTTTGGGGGAGTGTTTGATTTCTCTGTGCACCCTTTTTGGGGAGTGCTACCCCTTTTTGGGTGAAATTTGGTTTGTTGGAGGAAATCAAGTGACAATCCCCTCAATATCTGAAGGTAGTTGGGTTTGAATCTTAGGTCAAGGCATGATCCTAAGGAAGATCCTCAACTAAAGAAGAGAAATCCTCAACTTATCCCAAAGATCTCTCAAGTGGTTGGGCCTCTCCAAGGTTATATAAGGAGGTCTTCTCATGGTGAAAGGCACATGAAAAATATTGAAGGTATGAAACTTATGATCTCATAGGAAAGATGTCATCAAAGCAATAAATGTAGATTATTTGAGAAAAGGGGTTGGACAAGGAGAAATGGAAGAAGTTGTTGCACCTTCATCAAAGGATTGTAAGTACTTTTACTTGTTCTTATAAATATATCAATGCTTGTCCTGTTTCTTTCAAATTTATGTTTGTTCCACATGAGTTTGTCTTCAATAGATAGATCTATGATTGAGCTAATCTCGGTAGAATAGGAAGTCCATTGTATCTTTGTTTGTTCTACCGGACCTATCAAGGAGCTTAGGATCGAAGCTCAGCCTAGAATTTTCAAGGAAAAATGTCATTAATAAGGTACATATCTTTCTTCTTCTCCTTTGTATGTTAGCTTGATTAGATCTAAAAGGATGTCAATGTCCATGTTAAGCACTTTTATGTCTTGTTCTTAGGAGTCTAGAGACCAAGAGGGAATCCACTTGTCCATAGGGGGATTCACCTGTAACAATTTCATACTACATTAGTACAGTTGAAAGAAATTATGGATGTTCAGAAAGATGTCAGTTTACCAGAGATCCTGAAAGTAAAAAAATGCATCAGTGAAAGAATAGAAGACTTCGACATAGACTGTGTCTTGGATGAGGAAACAAAAGTGAATATTATGATAGAAGGAACTTGGAAACTTTTGGGAAAGCCTATAGTGAGACCTTCATTAGGAAGGATAGGCTTGTTTAAGGGAAATATAATAACCCTATGTGGAAGAGTTACTAATGTACCTATTATTGTTGAGGGAACATCGAATGAAGAAGAATTTGAAGTCATTTAGTTTGTTGGGGACAATGCCCCTTTCCCACTTTTACTAGGTAAGCCTTGGATTGAGAAGGATTAGATAAGAAGGAAAGTAGAGGAAGAAGACACAGAAAATAAAAAGAAATAATTAAGGGATTTCATAGCTAGGAAATTAGACCGACTAATAGAAGAACGAGAGGATAAGTCGAAGAAATAGAACAAAGTAACAACACAGGAGGGACATAAGGCAAGAGAATCAATTGTCAAGGTTGAAATAATGCAAGAAGGTTTGAGGAACCTATGCATTCAATAAGGAAGTATTCCCACTTAGGAAGTGTTAAGAAAAGACATATTAACTTCTAACCCTTTAAGGGAACCTCAGTAGTACGAAGCGACTGCGGTAGGAGAAAATAAGAATAAGAATAATAATGGAAAGAGGATTCTAGAAATAGTTAGAGAAACTCAGATCATAGGAAAGAAGGAAAGGAAGCTCAATAAAAATAAAGCTAAGTTGGAAAAGCTATAAGAATCTACAAATACCAGATGGAGGACTTCATAGACTGGAACCTCGCAGGAGGCAGGTTCACAGGATTTGAACCTCGTTGGAACAGTAGGACTGCGCAGAATGGGACTTCGCCCTGATGAAGTTATATGACCATTGGAGACACCTCGACCATTAGAATGACACTCTAGAATGATTAGAAAATTCATTTATGGAATGATGGACTGCTTTTGGATGCTGAGACCACACCATAATGAACATATTTACATTGATGGAAGCATTCCTGGTTGTTGGAAGAATCTGTTACGATGCCCTGCTTATTTAAATCATTAGACGCTACGAAGGGACCACTTTTTTCTACCCGTTATTGACTGAGATAATTTTTTTTTTATCCAAGTGTTGATCTATTTTATTTGAAACAAGATCTCACATGATCGCTTGTCTACCCTGCCTGTCCGTTCATCTACCCCGACCTATCTATTTACAAGTTAGAATGTCAGGTGAACCTAGTGAATTAGAAAATTCTTTTGAGGAAGTCCTCAATAAGATAATGGCCAACATACCAATATCTGAAGCTGTCGAGGCATCGTCAACTAGGGGACTATAGGATTCCCCTTTGACTAGATGTCATTCTAGTCATGTCAACCCCGTGATTGAGCAACAAACTAATCACCACAGTGATCTGGCTAATGCGAAGCAGATATAGTCAATCCTACCCAAGTATATCCCACCTTTGGATGGCATTATTAACTGTGACAACATCCCTCGAGATTATGAGTACACCATGCTAATCGCGTACATTCCAAAAGGAATACGCATAGTCGAGAGTCAGATAGGACAAATCCCACTACTAAAGAACATCGAATTCAACTTGGGAGACTAGAATAACTATGCTATGTTAGCACCCCACCGCTACTTGACAAAGTCAACTGGCAAGAATCCTCGCCTCATCTCACAACCATGGATTAAGGGGCTGGCATAGTCCATCATGTTGAATGTGATGAATATCCTGCATTTTGGCTGCCACCAGGAGCTTAACGCTTGCGTTAAACTCCTCCTGTCATGCTATCATGCTGGATGCTTATGACTCGAAAAAAGGATTACTATGGATCCGACATTGATCCACAATATTACAGGCTTGATTGTGAAGGTTCCTAACCCTCAACAGTCTTATCCAGGGAAGGCTTCAAATCATTCCTTGGCACAACACATCAAGGAAGCTTATGGAGAATTCAAAAAATGAAGGTGAGGTTAAAAGGTAGCCTCTATATAGGATGGTGCAGTGTGTCTCTATTGCCAAATCATAGCTGGAAAGGTTGTGATGGCATCCCTACATGATTGTTTATTTTTCAAGTGACACATGACAATTCTAGTAGTTGCCTACACCTTATCCTATAAATATTTCTATTTGAAGGTGACTTTTCGGTTATAAAAAGGATGTTTTGATTGTTTCTATCTTGCGTTTTCATACTTCATTCACGACTGAAAGCATGAATGAAGCATTAAAACTTAAAATCATATTGAAATTGTATCTAAGGCTTAGTCTTTAAAAGGGTCAATGTACTTTTATCTCTTTTAATGAATGTTGCTTTGCTTTGAGTTTATCACATATCAATGAAACACTTATTGTGAGTTTCTCTTGGATTGTAAGCTTATATTTTGGATCCTTTGTATACCAATAATCGATTGGCATATGGGATATAGGCTTGTTCATTTAAATGTCTTGGTAAATCAACTTTGATTTTAAAATTTTGGTTTGCATTTGGATTGTAAAAATGCATCATGTCCTAACCTTTGCAAATCAAGGATACCCATTGCATGTCATGGGAATTAAACACACTACGATCATGCCATGTACCTCATTTTTAGATGGAAATTTGAAATGACAAGCCTCTCATGATAGATCAAGGTCTAGTGTTACGCTCTGTATCCAAAATGTTCATCACCAGAACTGCCTGAATTTTGTGTGTGAAAACCCTTATGCTCAAATTATGATTGCGCTGGTGTAAGTTTTACTCCTTTGTTTTGGGCTCGGGATTTCCTCTATTGCTGCTACATCGTAAGCCCATAGTGAGTTCATGTCTCTCCTATTACCATCTGTTCAAACCCTTATGGCCCTTGTCGTCCGATTTGAGCCAAATGGCTCCCAAAATTTGTTGATGTATGATGATGCGAGTGAGGATCTTAAGAGCTAGGGTTGGGATATGTTTATTGAGAAATTCCAGGGTTATAAATTGTGAGTAGCCAAATAATTTTCCCTTACATTTGATGGATGCAGAGCCAAGGTGGGTGATATGCAGTTGGAGATCACTGATGAATTTCTGAGCGAAGCAACAGGGCTTCCTCTCACTGGTCAAAGGTGGTTTAAAAATTCAAAGTTGGACAAAATACCCTGGAGTCTGTTCGTTACCTCCCAAAAAATTCAATGCTGTGAAAAAGGTATTCCGGTCTCCTTACTCAAGGTTAGGTGGCATGGTTTGTTAGCAATTTTAAGACAATCTGTCACCTATGAAGACTGTTTTGGCTTGGTGTTCCTTTACCACATATGATTTCTCATGCATTTTATTGGCTTTCATTTAAACATGTCGTTTTACCTGCTAAGAAGTTTGTATAAAATGTCAAAGAGATATAAAAGGTAGAACTTGGATTCCATCTTATTTCACCATGGTTTGATTAAGTTGTTGATAGTTCATCATTTGAAATAACTTGGTGACGATTTGGATAGTTTCATAAATCATAATGGATTTGTTATAGTAAATCCTGTAGAGACCCCTGTGGTGGATAAACCTATGATAGAGAAACCGCTCGGGCTCTCAAGTGTCAGGCCAGACTTCTTGTATGAAAACCCTCGGGAAAGGGCATTGTCGGATCAGCCTTTGTGTGATCAACAAGATGCTTGTTCTAGGGTTATTAAAACTCTTGAGCATGAAAAACTTGCTTTCCCTAATCCCACTATAAAAACCAACAACAAACACCCACGCAAATAGCCAAAGAAAAATCACGAAATAGGGTTTCGTAACAAGAAAACTGACCGACTCATTTCAAGGAGTCTGCGAAATAGAAACAAATCTCATGTGAGCTCGATCGATTCGATTGAGATCCATGACGATTCTGACCTCGAGATCAAGAGGTTTCTGGCACAAGAAGATCTGAATTGTTCCGAACCAGATCAACCATTCGATTATGTGAATAATCTCCCACTGTGTTTCAAAGACAACAAGGAATTTAGAGGTATCAAAATCAGTCAAAGGCTGACAATGGGTAGCAGTGATGTTTTACCACACAATTGCACACTTCCTCAACCGATTTCCCCTATGACACATTGTGAAGTTTGTTTACATTGGATAGGTCACTACTACACAGACATCCCTATCCTTCAAGCAATTATCAAAGATCTCTTGGCTCAAAATGACTCATTGGAAAATGAAAAGCGTGAGCTCAAGACCAATGCACAAAGACAAGTAAAACGTTTAAAGAGGACAAACAATATCATAATAAAAAATGATGACAGTGTCAAAGCTATGATCAATTCTTAGATTTTTTTATTCAAATTTTTTTATCAGTTGGATGGTAAGATTGGTTTTTTATCACAGTTATGCTTTTTGTTATTTTTCTAATTAATCTAGATTGATTTAGATTTATGTTATCAATAACAAGACTGGCTATAGAGTCGAGAGATTCTGTAGCCAAGTCAATTCTCATATAAAATTTGGAAATTATTAGTTAAATAAATATTTTATTTTCTCATTTCATTTTTCTTTCAGGATAGGATGTATCTTATGTTGATCTCATAGGGTGGAGCATGCTGGACTTAGCTAATTAGCCATCTCTTTTGGCTTATTTTGAAGATATAGTTTGATATTCAGTGGCTTTTAGACCCTCTATATTTGTAACTTTTATATATTTTTCAGATCTGATCCTATCTTAGAAGATAGGAAGTTTAACTTTCACATACTCTTTAAATACTCCATATTTTGTAATGGAAATCATCTTGGCTAAGGGAAAAATATGGACAAGCGATTCCAAGACTCAATGAAATAACATATATGTATTTTGGATTTAGCCTTTTGTTAATTATGTTTTCATTTATGTTTTGTTAATCCTAATATATTTATAGATCTGATAGATTTAGACTTAATGATCTATGATGTCTGGGATTCTTATATTATAAATACCATCTATAATTTGTTTCTCATGATATAATTATTGTGATCATATCTTCAATAAGAATGAATGGATTTATCTTTGAATTTTAATTGAATGATGAAATGCATAAGTTACTTCTAGATTTATCTTGTTGTAATCATGTGCAATTATAAGATTGCAGGGTTTTATTGGTGTTTTCTCCTCTATCATTAAAACTAAGCTGTCAATACATGTTTTAAATTTATTTAGAACAATTATAAAGTTCATTGTAGATTTCTCTCTTGGACATGGAAACTAGATGTCCTTCACTCATACAGGCACTTGGATGCACCTCTCTAACTAATAAGTAGGTTAGCTCACTTGTATTTCTCAATTCTGTCTTTTACATATTAATGAAATCAAAATGTATGGTTCAACTTTCGACTACCTGCACGTCTGCATTTCTCAGTTTATTTAATTCCATATTAGTTTATATTTATAAAAGAAAAACATAAAATATTTTTATGTTCTTTCTTTATCTTCTTCTTAGAAGCAATCATTTTTCACATTGATTTTTGCAAGTTTCAATTAAAACTTGCAATTTGTAAAAGTTGTGCATATGTGAGATTTGTATATTTTCTGCTACAACAACTAAATTAGAGCATATGTACATATATACACAATGTTTAGTAATTCGTTAGTTATTTATTTCTTTTAGGATTTTTAGATTGGATAACAGAGCCATTAAACCCGTCAGAATGAGTTACACTAAATGGCTTGGGTTACTCAAACAACCCCAGACTGGACTCGTTCTTCTAGTTAACGAACGATCAATTTTGCCCATCAACAAATGGCACTAGAAGGAGGGCTTGAATACAATTGATGGCACGAGGAAGTCGCAAGACTCCTCCCCCACACACTCACTCCCCTATAGTAACACAGAGTCATTCTGACAACAACGCTACTTCTGAAACAACAACTACTTCAAATGGAAATCCCTAGATTCCTGTTGAGCCAGTAACACCAAACCCTCAAGGGTCCAATGTACAAGAAATTGTTCATCAGTCACTTTTAAGGACAAACAGTGCTTTGGCCCGTATCATACAACCTGGTAGGTCACTGAATCAACCCTTGGATTTCTCTGATATCAGAGAAAAACTTGAAGGCACCGGTCTGTTTTTAAACCCTCTAGGAGATGATACTATCAATCTTATCGATACACTTACTCTTGGAGCCAGGGTATCTTGTATTCCACCTTCCCCACCTCATTCATCTCCATCCTCTTCAGGAGGAGAGTCATCTGATGAAGTCAGTTCATCATCTGAACCATCTCAGCCTTCGACACCACCTACACCCATGGAAAACCAAAAAAATCCCGCCAGATCATGGCTTGATCAAGATGTTGTGGATGTACTTGGACCCCAACACCCTTTACCAAAACACCCAGAGAAATGGTTACCTAAGTTCGATCCAGATTCTAAGAAAATCGTCGAGGATCACATAAAGAAATTCATGCTAGCCATTACGCTCCAAAGTGTAGAACATGAATATGTAGTATGTAGACTTTTTCCTTACACGTTTGAGGGAAATGCCTCTACATGGTATTTCACCCAACAACCTCACACCATTGTATCTTGGGATAGATTCGAAACCTGTTTCCTAGAGAAGTTCAAAGATGATAAATCTCCTAAATTCTTAGTCATGGAAATCTCCAGTTTAAAGATGAACCCTAAGGAGAAAGTAAAATATTTTAACCAAAGTTTCCTCACATTAAAAAACAGAATCCCCATTGATTCAATGCCCCGAGAAGGCCTTATTGTGGCATATTACACTAAATCTCTACACAATAATAAAGCAATTTGGGTTAAAAGGTCTAAGAAGTCTACATTACTGGAAGCCTTCGAGGAGGAAAGCCAAATCGAAAAATAAATTTTGATCTTGAAAGATAATCTTAGTAATGAAGCAGAAATAACCCCATATTCTAAGAAGAAAATAGAAATTCTTACTAGGCCTCCCCAAACCAAAACCCAATCAGAAACTTCAGACTTAGAAAGTTTGCAAAAGGTTGTCCAAAAATTATCGAATCAAGTCGTAGACTTGGAAAGATCGGTTGAAGAAGAATCCTCAAGCAAAGTAAGTTTTAAACCTCCTTTCAGAAAGCCTTTTCCCCCCAATTGGCCAAATCCGACCCCTGAGGGTCTAAATTTTGAAAGCTTACAATATGCTCTACAAACTATTCTTGAAGCACATGAAAACTTGGTCCCTCCTGAAAGTTCAGAAGACATAGTCGAAGAAGAAGTAATTGAAGAAGAGGAGTCATCTCCCAATATCTTCAGACATTTTTCCAACAGTATTTTTCAAGCAAATTTTGAAACTGTCCATCCTTACAACACCAGAAGCAAAACATAGAGTAAACCCTCTTTCGAAATAAGTACTAATGTGCCTCTGAAACAATTGAAACAAGCTGAAACAAAACATAATTCAACAGCCCCAATTTTAGAGTATGATTTGATTGAAGACCTAAAGAAACTCAGGGCTAATATTTTTGTTTACGAACTTTTTAAATTCCCTCTTCTTCTACAGAAAATGCATTAGAACATCGCAGAAAATAGTAAAAACAACAATCTGAACAACAAGAAAATTGCAAAAATCAGTTCTAAAACAACTAAAAAGATCCCTGCTAAAACAACACTTGAACCCCCAGATAAAATGGATCTCACTAAAAAAATTGTATCAAATGTAGATAAAGTAATTTCAGGGACAACAGTTAAAAATCAATAGAATTCTGTTGTTAATACTAGCAAAAATGTCCCACCTTTCTTGTTAACTTTTGAAATTTTCAATAGAAATGTACATAATTGCATGGTAGATTCCATCTCATCATCAAATGTGATGCCCTTGTCTGTTTTCCAAAAAATTAATGCAGAAGTTCAACCTTCTAGTCTTAAAATCAATCAGCTCGATCAGATGAATGTTAAGGTGATTGGTGAACTAAAGAATGTGCTTGTTAGGTTATCTTCTAATCTGAAGGTTCACCATATTATTGACATCATTGTGGTTGACATCCTTGAAGTCTATGGTTTATTTTTTAGCAAGGATTGGTTCGAGAAACTACATGGTTACTTTGCAACAGATTGGTTACCTTTATGGCTACCAGAAAATGGACAACCAAACAAAATTAGGATTAACCGTGAACGTTATCTCAAGCACGCCGTGACAGATTTGAATGATGCTAATGAACCATTTACTGCTTCCACTAATTCACTTGAAATGCAGGAAATGAACACCTTCTTCGATAACTTCATGGCCAAAACTTCCCTCATCACCGATCTAGAACAACAATCAGAGCTCATGACATGTACTTAGTCAACAGCTTTGTCGAATGTGCCAAACAATGCTGACGAAGCTCATATATGGTCACTTTAATTTGATGGATCCAAATCCAAAGAAGGAGCTGGTGCAAGATGTGTACTCATTGACCCAACAGGTAATAAAAATTTCATCGCATGTCGATTAGAGTTTGAATGCAGTAACAACACCACCGAATATGAGGCACTTTTGCAAGGACTCAGGAAAGTTGTAGATATGGACGTAATGAACTTAATGATATTCTGTGATTTCGAAATTGTGGTCAGGTAGGTAAGAAATTCCATACATTGTCTATCACCACACCTAAAAAGTTACCAAACTGAGGTATGGAATCTAATGCACAAATTTTCAGCATTTAACATCAATTCCATTCCTAGATTAAGTAATTCTAAGGCTGACTTATTGGCTAACGTCGCTTCTAAACTTTTTCCCACAGAAGGCCTTTCTTCAAATGAATTTTCGATTGAGTTATTGTTCAGATCATCGATCCCAGACAACATCACTTATTGGAGAGTGTTCAACAATGATCAATAGATCATCATATTTTTTCATATGGAGGACACTTTCAAAGGTGCAATTATCGATGAAGGAACTCACAATGAAAATCTTTGCAATTTCACGGTAATATCAGAGCCTAGATCTCCCAAATTGACATCTGACCTGGTAAAATCTATTCCTAAATCCATGGTAATACTAGAGAAGTTTTATGATTTGCATGACAAATTCACAGGTTCGGTGATCCAGGTGGATATCGGGGGCCACCCACCTTTTCCAAATGGCTCAAAATAGTTTTCTGGCCATTTTGGCAATTTACTATTTTTAGCAGGTTTTCACTTCCGGGGCCATTTTGAGGGCCTAAATGAATTTTTTTCGAGATCGAGGTTCTCAATGATATAATAAGGCATATTGAGCCCCCAAAATGAATCTCCTCGATGATACCTTTCCAACGAGCTATCACATGCCTAAAACGGAGATCGTATGCAAACATTACGACCCCGAGAAGTTGATGCACCAACTTACCCAAACGGGGCCCACATGAATTTTGGCGCTTCATCTCCTAGGGTTAGGTTTTTGGATGTCTAGGACTTTTGGCATTCTCGATTATTGTAAAAAGGCCTCCAGAGCCTCATTGTAACCATCTT
>ML795559.1:510821-547555 GCA_009831015.1 Picea engelmannii
TCCAAATGGCTCAAAACAGTTTTCTGGCCATTTTGGCAATTTACTATTTTTAGCAGGTTTTCACTTCCGGGGCCATTTTGAGGGCCTAAATGAATTTTTTTTGAGATAGAGGTTCTCAATGATAGCTGAAGGAATAATTGAGCCCCCAAAATGAATCTCATCGATGATACCTTTCCAACGAGCTATCACACGCCTAAAACGAAGATCGTATGCAAAAGTTACGACCCCGAGAAGTTGATGCACCAACTTACCCAAGCGGGGCCCACAAGACTTTTGGCGCTTCATCTCCTAGGGTTAGGTTTTTGGATGTCTATGAATTTTGGCATTCTCGATTATTGTAAAAAGGCCTCCAGAGCCTCATTGTAACCATCTTCTTGCAAATGCGAGTAGTCGTCACATCTCTTCTCAGAGATAAGTTGCCACCATTCTAGCGAGTCTTTCACTCTGTATTTTTACAGTCTCTGTACATTTCTTTCATTATTAGAAATTGTGTATTACTGTATCTTTGTGTTTATGGTTACATCTCTGATATATTTCTGTTATATTACTGGATATACGTGATATCTCTGTGCATTTATTTATTATATCTCCGCTCTCATTTCGTGCCAAAAATAATCTGGATCAGTCGGTAAATTGTAAAACGAATAGTTCTTCCTTAACTCATGAAACGATAAATCTAGGGACTAAAGATAATCCACAAAATATCAATTTGGGAATGGGATGTTCCGAGCAAGAACAATCTACTTTTATAAAATTGTTTAAATAATTCAAGGATGTATTTGCCTGGACATATGATGATTTAAAAACTTTTGACCCTAATATAATACAACATATCATCCCCATGAAACCCCAGACTCAACCTTTTCAGCAGAAACTAAGAAAGATGCACCCTAAGTTGGAACCAACTATCAAGAAATAACTAAATAAATTATTGAATGCAAAGATAATATTCCCAGTGAGACACATAGAATGGGTGTCTAATCTAGTTATGTCAAATAAACCAAGCGTTTGACAAAGACAATTATCTTGTTCCTATAATGGAACAAATTCTTTAGCAGATATCTAGTTCCGAAAGACTATTGCTATTAGATGTCTTTTTGGGATACAACTAGGTCCTCATGTCTCCAACAAACTAGTTAAAAACCACTTTTCGTACCCCATGGGGGACCTATGCCTACAGGAAGATGCCTTTCGGACTCATAAATTTTGGAGCCACTTTTCAGAGAGAAATGGATATTGCTTTTCGTGGTCTCATAAATCAATCTGTAGTGGTGTATCTTGATGACGTTACTGTTTTCTCCAAAAACAAGAAAGATCACTTGTCTCACCTTAGGTCTATCCTAGAACGATGCTACAAGTACGACATATCTCTCAACCCTAAGAATTCAATCTTTGCAATGGAACAAGGAAAACTTCTCATATTCATAGTATCCAGTGATGGGATGATCATTGATCTCTAAAGAATTCAAGCCATTGCCAAACTTCTTCCCCCCTCCTCCAAAATATCTATGCAATCATTTTTATGTTAGATTAATTTTGTCAGAAGATTTGTCCCAAGTTTGTCATAAATGGTAAGGCCATTGCAGAATTTAATTAAAAATTATGTTCAGCATCATTGGGGACCATAGGAAAATCAAGCCTTTGATTGCATCAAAAAATCAATAGTGGAACCCCCTTCCTTGATGAGTCCTTATTTCTCACAAGATTTCACTCTTTACACTTTTGCTTCTGACCGATCGTATGCTACTGTGTTGAACCAAAAGAATGATGAAAGAAATGAAATCCCCATTACCTTCATGAGCTTAGCCTCCAAAGGAGAAGATATTAACTACCCAGTTGTAGATCAATAGGCTTATGATGTTTTCAAAGAAGTGAAACATTTCCGATCATATTTGTTGAAATCCAGAACTAAAGTCATTGTGCCTTATCCTGTTGTTAGAAACTTGTTAGTACAAAAGGAATTGGGTGAAAAATGGGAAAAATGGATGACATCGTTACAAGAGTATGACCTCAAAATAACCCCTGCACAAATTGCCAGAGGTCAAGGCCTGTGAAAACTAGTGGCTGATTCAGTTGAAGAACAATAGAGTCAAATTAATGTCTTAACTGTAAATCAACATAGTCAAAATCAGATCTATTGTACACAAGTTGTTGCTAATTCTTGGTTTGATGATATTAAGTTTTATTTAAAAAATGGTTCTTCTCCTCGCCATCTCGATCCAAAAAAGAGAGGAGCATTAAGACTAAAATTTGCACCTTTCGAATTGGTAAATGACGTATTATTCCGTAAGAATTTTGATAGTGTTCTCATGCGTTGTTTGGAAAGAGATGAAGCAGAGAAAGTATTATTTGAACTACATGTAGGTGAATCTGGTGGGCACTTCGATGGAGACACCACTACTCACAAGGTATTAAGAGATAGGTAATATTGGCCCACGTTGTTCAAAGATGCCCATGCGTTATGTCATAAATTCATAATTTGCCAAAAGGCTACTGGAGGAGTAAAAAGGTCAGCATTCTCTTTGTAGCCTATCTCAGTGGATTCACCTTTTCAGTAGTGGGGTATCAACATCATAAGGCCAATTAACCCCACTTCTTCATAGAAACATAAATACATCATTACAACAACGGATTATTTTACCAGATGGTCCGACGCTGCACCACTGAAAGTGGTAAACACTAATCAGGTGATATATTTCCTTGACACGAATGTCATTACTAGATTCAACATTTACAAATGTTTGGTCTTTGATAATGCTTCTTACTTTTTGTCCCTCGATATGAGTGTTTTTTATTTAGAAAAAGGGATCAAACTTAAGTATTTTTCAGCTGTTACCCCCAAGGAAATGGCCTGGCAGAATCAACGAATAAAAATTTGATCAAGATCATCAAGAGGATAGTTTTTGAAAACCACAAGAACTAGCACAATGCGATTTTTAATGCACTCTGGGATGATAGGGTGACTCCAAAAACCTCTGTTGATCATTCTCCTTTCTTTCTCATCTACGGAAGATAAGCAATTCTCCCTCCTCATGTTATACTTCCCTCTCTACAATTATCACAGAAAGTTCAGGAAGAGGACCGCCCTCCTCTTAAAATTCAAATTAATGCCTTGTTGAAACTAGAAGAAGTAAGAGCACAAGCTAGGGAGAGACTGGATCAACATCAGCAGATTGTGAAAGGTTGGTTTGATTCTAACTCTGTTTCAGATAGAAACTTCGAGGTAGGATATTTCATTCTCAAGTGGGATAAACCTCACGAAGGAAAAGGGGAACACACCAAGTTCTAGAACTTGTGGTTGGGGCCTTTTGTAATCATTGAAAAACTAGGTCCCAGCTCCTTCTGCCTACAGAGTTTGGAGGGACAGCCAGGCACCTCCCGGTGAATGGCCAAGCTCTCAAGAGGTATTTTTCCTGATAAATTTCAGACCCACCTTTGTACATATTTTTTCTGTTTTCATTTTGTTTTATGGTTTTTGGTTATTTTCATTTTGTTTGTTTTCATTTATCTCTGGATAATCTTATGTCTGTGTCACCTTTTAGTTCGTGAAGGGAAACCAGAATGCCTCATTATGAAGCAATAGTTAAGGTCTTTCAGAGAATCAATGTTGTAACTTGTTCAAACATAGATTAGCTAAAGAAACTTTTTGTTCAGGATAGGTTTCCTGGTTTCACTTTATAATTATGAGCAGACACGACCATCTTTAAAGCTCTTTACATTGTCCCTGTTTTAAACAAAACAAATCAAGTATGCCTTCCCATCCTCAAAAAATTAGTTTCATCAGAAAACTATTTTCATATCATAATGAAGGTTATTAGACAGTGAATTAAAGGCTTAAAAATATCAAGTGTTCTGAAAACTAAAAATTTCAACATCACCCCGCTCTTCTGAAAGTCCATTAAATTTATTCCAAATTGAAAATCATTTCTGGAGAGTTGTGGGAAGTGTTTGTAAACCTGCCAAGATACTAAAAATGTATGTTGGCAGTGGCTAAATGAATACATGATGCCAAGACAACTTCGCCAGGGTACTGAACAGGCCTGCTGGCAGCGAAGCAATGTCGGGTTCAAGAAAATTATCAGGTATAAATTTTGATATCATTCATAAGTACCCTTCGCTTATACTGAAATTTCTTGGAAAGGGTAGAGGCGATAGAGTGGGGTAATTGACATACCTATTGAGGCTATAGATTCCTACTGGAATTAGTGGCCCTATCAACAGTATTGGAGCCATTGGCTTAAATATTGTTTCTCTCGTAATTAAAATTTGTCACCAGATTTCATTTGAATGGGAAGATATCTGAAGCTAGATTGTGTAATAATTATTGAAATTTGATTGAGATGCTTGATTTCCTTCATTGGTTCTTTGATTTGTAACCATTCTAAGCAGTCCTAACATGAAATCATCAGTGATGAAGAGATAACTTCTTCTCCCAGTAAGTCACCGTTATTGGCAGCCCTACATGATTTTTTCTTTTTCAAGTGACACATGACAATTCCTGTAGCTGGCTACACCTTATCCTATAAATATTGTTATTTGAAGGTGACTTTTAGGTTATAAAAAGGATGTTTGGATTGTTCCTATCTTGCATTTTCATAATTCATTCATGACTGAAAGCATGAATGAAGCATTAAAACTTAAAAGCGTATTGCAATTGTATCTAAGGCCTAGTCTTTAAAAGGGTCAATGTGCTTACATCTCTTTTAATGAATGTTGTTTTGCTTTGAGTTTATCACATATCAATGAAACACTTATTGTGAGTTTCTCTTGGATTGTAAGATTATATTTTGGATCCTTTGTATACCAAGAATTGATTGGCATATGGGCTATAGGCGTGTTCATTTAAATTTCTTGGTAAATCAACTTTGATTATAAACTTTTGGTTTGCATTTGGATTGTAAAAACGCATCATCTCCTAAATTTTGAAAATCAAGGATACCCATTGCATGTCATGGGAATTAAACACACTATGATCGTACCCTATACCTCATTTTTAGCTGGCAATTTGAAGTGGCAGGCCTCTCATGACAGATCAAGGTCTAGTGTTACACTCTGTATCCAAAACATTCATCACCAAAACTGCCCGAATTTCGTGTGTGAAAACCCTTATGCTCACATTATGATCATCCTAGTGTGAGTTTTACTCCTTTATTTTGGGCTTATAATTTCCTCTATTGCTACTACATTGTAAGCCCACAATGATTTCAAGTCACTCTTGTTACCATCTCTTCAAACCCTTATGGCCCATGTCGTCCGATTTGAGCCAAATGGCTCCCAAACTTTGTTGTTGTATGTTGATGCAAGTGAGGATCTTGAGAGACAGGATTGGGATATGTTTATTGAGAAGTTACAGGGTTATAACTTGCGAGTAGCCAAAGAATTTACCCTTACATTTGATGGATGCAGAGCCAAGGTGGGGGATATGCAGTTGGAGATCACCAAATAATTTATGAGTGAAGCAATAGGGCTTTCTCTAACTGGCCAAAGGTGGTTTAAAAATTTGAAGTTGGACTAAATACCCTGGAGTCTGTTTGTCACCTTTCAAAAAATTCAATGTTGTGACAAAGGTATTCCGGTCTCCTTACTCAAGGTTAGATGGCATGGTTTGTTGGCAGTTTTAAGACAATTTGTCACCTATGAAGGTCATTTTGGCTTGGTGTTCCTTTACCACATATGATTTCTCTTGCATTTTATTGGCTTTCATTTAAACATGTTGTTTTACCTGCTAAGAAGTTTGTATAAAATGTCAAAGATATATAAAAGGAAGAACTTGGATTCCATCTTATTTCACCATGGTTTGATTAAGTTGATGTTAGTTCATCATTTGAAATAACTTTTTGATGATTGGGATGGTTTCATAACTCGTAATGGATTTGTTACAGTAAATACTGTAGAGACCCCTGTGGTGGAAAAACCTATGATAGAGAAACCTCTTGGGATCTCAAGTGTCAGGCTAGACTTATTTTTTGAAAACCCTCATGAAAGGGCATTTCCCGATCAGCCTTTGTGTGAGAAACAGGATGCTAGTTATAGGGTTATTAAAACTCTTGAGCATGAAAAAAATGGTTTCCCTAATCCCACTGTAAAAACCAACAAAAAACACCCAAAGAAACAACCAAAGAAAAATCAAGAAATAGGGTTTCGTAACAAGAGAATTGGCCGACTCATTTCAAGGAGTCTAGGAAATAGATCCAAATCTCATGTGATCTCGATCAATTCAATCAAGATCCATGATGATTCTGACCCCGAGATCAAGGAGTTTCTGGCACAAGAAGATCTGAATTGTTCCGAACCAGATCAACCATTCCATTTTGTGAATAATTTCCCACCGTGTTTTAAAGACAACAAGGAATTTACAAGTATCAAAATCGGTCAAAGGTCAACAATGGGTAGCAGTGATGTTTTACCACACAATTACACACTTCCTCAACCAATTGCCCCTGCTACACATTGTGAAGTTTTTTTACATTGGATAGGTCAGTACTAAACATACATCCCTATCCTTCAAGCGAGGATCAAAGCTCTCATGGCTCAAAATGACTCATTGGCAAATGAAAACCGTGATCTCAAGACCAATGCACAAAGACAAGTAAAACATTTGAAGAGGACATGCAATATCATAATACAAAACGCTGACAACATCAAAGTTGTGATCAATTCTGAGATTTTGTGATTCGAATTTTGTTATCAGTTGGATGGTAAGATTGTTTTTTATCACAATTATGCTTTTTTTTTTCTAATTAATCTAGATTGATTTAGATTTTTGTTACCAATAACAAGACTGGCTATCGAATCGAGAGATTATGTAGCCAAGTCAATTCTCATATAAAATTTGGAAATTATTAGTTAAATAAATATTTGACTTGCTCATTTCATTTTTATTTCAAGATAGGATTTATCTTATGCTGATCTCATAGGGTGGAGCATGTTGGACTTAGTTAATTAGCCATCTCTTTTGGCTTATTTTGTAAATAAGAGTAAAACTCTCATAATTTTGAAGATATGGTTTGATATTGAGTGGTTTTTAGACCCTCTATATTTGTAACTTTTAGATCTTTTTGAGATATGATCCTATCTTAGAATATAGGAAGTTTAACTTTCACATACTCTTTAAATACTCCATATTTTGTAATGGAAATCATCTTGGCTGAGGGAAGAAGATGGACGAGTGATTCCAAGACTCAATGAAACAACATATATGCATTTTGGCTTTAGCGTTTTGTTAATTATGTTTTCATTTATGTTTTGTTAATCCTAATATATTTATAGATCTGATAGCTTTAGACTTAATGATCTATGATGTCTGGGATGCTTATATTATAAATAATGTCTATAATTTGTTTCTCATGATATAATTATTGTGATCATATCTTCAATCAGAATGAATGTATTTATATTTGAATTTTAATTGAATGATGAAATGCATAAGTTACTTCCATATTTATCTTTCTATAATCATGTGCAATTATAAGATCACAGGGTTTTATTGGTGTTTTCTCCTCTATCATTAAACTAAGATATCAATACATGTTTTGAATTTATTTAAGACAACTATAAAGTTCATTGTAGATTTCTCTTTTGGACGTGGCAGCTAGATGTCCTTCACTCATATAGGCACTTGGATGCACCTCACTAACTAATAAGCAGGTTAGCTCACTTGTATTTCTCAATTCTGTCTTTTACATATTAATGAAATCATAATGTATGGTTCAACTTTCGACTACCTGTACTTCTGTGTTTCTCAATTTATTTAATTCCATATTAGTTTATATTTATAAAAGAAAAACAAAAAATATTTTTATGTGATTTCTTTATCTGCTTCCTAGAAGTAATCATTTTTCACATTGATTTTCGTAAGTTTCAATTAAAACTTGCAATTTGTAAAAGTTGTGCATATGTGAGATTTGTATATTTTCTTCTACAACAGCTACATTAGAGCATATGTACATATATACACAGTGTTTAGTAATTAGTTCTTTCTTTCTTTCTTTTATTTGTTTCTTTTAGGATTTTTAGATTGGCTAACGAAGCCATTAAACCTGTCAGAACGAGTTACACTAAATGGCTTGGGTTACTTAGACAAACCCGGACTGGAATCATTCTTCCTGTTGACAGATGGTCAATTTCACCCATCAACAGGTTGTAAGGAAGAGCCACCCCACACGGGTCATCGGGTTCGTGGTGGACCTCGCAGGAAAATGTGTGGAGGTCATGCAGATGAACTGGGCAAATTACCTCATCAATGAGATGGAAATGGATTGTCGCGAAGCCTAGGATTTGGGATATGAATTTCATTACAGTTGGCCGATCATTTTGATCAAATTTGTCGCTTGGAAAATGCTTGAAGGCGCCACTTTCCCAGAGATCTAACCCTCGAAGCCATTGGCCACTCAGTTTTCCACCTTATGGTACATCAATGACATGACGAAGCAGTGGCAATCCAATGCAGTGTTTCATGCATACTACCAACAATTAAAGGTTTCTATTGAATCATTTCCATGCATGAAATCGCACAACTTGCACCAGTACCAACCAATAGAAAAAAAATTCATAGATCCTCATTTCATCTACATCACTGCGTACAGAGATGAGAACCAAGAAGAATTACAGTCGTACTTCAAATTTATAGATGAAGACATGGAGCAGATTACAAAGGAGTGGTTGGAGGAATTTTTTTTATCCATCACTGATGTAGAACTCTCTGACACTGACACCATAGGAAGTCCCATAGTCACCTGAGTTGAGCATGTCGGAAATTCCAGTGGGACGAAGAATAAGAAAAATCAGGAGGAAGTCCGGGATATAGAGAGCGATGAAGAGGACAATTATTCTAAAGATAATGGGTCTGGATCACTCACTCGGAGGAGGAGAAGATGAAGCAGAAGGAAAAGGAGGAGGGGATGAAGGAGAAGAACAAGGAGGAGGTGAAGCTACACTTCTTGAAGACCCCCCTACTGGAACAGTCACACCATAGAAGAGGAAGGTTTTTTCGAAGAAACCTTCAACAAGGAAGAAAATGCGCACTAATAATCCCCAGTTAGAGTCCACGCTCACTGAGGATGACATTAGTTTGGTCCATGGAGCTATGGAGGATGCTTCCGAGGACATATTGCAAAGATATGGAGAGAAGCAGGAGGATCTATATGGAAGGATCAAGAAGTAATTGAAGGAAGTACAACAAGCTATTCTTTTGGTCTGTGCAATACCTACTGCACCTTCCTCGACTACAAAATTGGGGGATGAACCATCCCAATTGAGAAGACTGGCAGATGCAATAGAATATCGACTTTAGAGAGTCTAGGAAGATAATTAGAAGGCTACAAAATCCTTGAAAAGAGAGAAAGATGAAGTCTTAGCAAAATTAAAAGCAACACAAGAAAAGGTAGCATCCCAAGAAAGTGAGAAAGCAGAGCTTCAGGCGAAGCTCCAAGAGGAAAAATCCCAGCTATAGAGAGAAAAGGAGTAGTTTCTCGCAGAACGGGCCATGGTCAAAGAAGTAGTGAATAAATCATGTCACTCTGTGCCAATATTGGCATAGGAGGAGAAAGAGTTAGTCGAGGATCGAATGGTGAAGCTCTCTAACACCCTCTAACAGCTTCAGGCTAGAATAACAGAATTGGAGGCCCAAGCATTGTCAAGCACCTCGTAGGAGGTGCATGACCAGAGGAAAGAAACCACTAAGAACACAATAGTAATGATAAGAGCCATTGCTTCGAAGTTCAAACAACTGAGTGATAGAAGCACACAGACATATGAACTCCTAGCCGAGGATCTAGAATTGAAGAAGCTAGAAGCACAGTTATAGGAGGCACAATAACATGTATTTTCCATGCAGGTGCAGATGAAGATGCTCACTGTGGTAGAAATAATGAAAAGATCCCAGGATTAGTGTGGAGTACAACAATAGATCATTGAACTCCAGGGAAAGGTAATGGAATTCACCCAGAAGCTACAACATGTGCAGGATGAAGCCTGCAAGGTGTTCGAAGAGATTGATGGACATGGATCGCAATTGGATCAAGTGGTTGTAATAGTAGAATAATGCTTGGAATGGCATGTTATAGAGAAGATGATCTAGGAGCTCACTGAGAAAGAGGCTCAGGCAATGAAGCAAGTCAAGGCAACTCGAGTTAAGCTCGAGGCCTTCGAAGCAACATTGTCCAGACCTGAGTGACTCGGGATGATTCACAGGTGAGTGTTGAGGGCTTGTTGGCCCTTGACCAAGTTTTGAGGAAACATTGGTTAGCTTTGGACCACTTTTTGACTTCGACACATTGTTTGAAGAAGGAGCACCTAAGTGGAGCTGAGATCGGGGATCTCACTTATTTTGCAGGCTATGTGAACCTAGTAAGGGGTTATTTAGGGTTTTTTTAATGGGTTATGGGATGTCAGCCCATGGGGTTTTCCCATGTTTGGCCCTATTGTAAGGGTTTGCAAAAGTATAAATAAAATAAGAATGTATGGTAGAAGTAGTAGTATTTGGATCTAAGTGCAAGAGGTCTGAGTGGCTTTGTGCATGGGAATGAACATGTGTTAAGAATTTATGCTTGATAGAGAGTTGGCTCTGTTCCTTGAACTAGATTTGGAAGGAGGATCTGATGCTCAGTGCACAGATCTCCTGTCCGGTGCGAAGATCGACTCTGTGGCTTAGTGCACATGAGTAACTTAATGTAAGAGAGCAACGAATAATAAAGAGGTGAAGAGGTTGGTGGAGATAGACCCACACTGGGGTGAACCACATATATCTAGTGTCTTATGGTTTTCTTTGTGAATTGTTATATCTATTATGTTTTTCTTAGTGCTTGGATTAGATGTGTAATGAATATGTATGTGTTGCTTAAATGCATTGCTTAAGTTAGAATGCTAGATCTGATTCAGAGTGCTAAGTGATAAGTGGTTGAATTGCTTAATATTTGTTGTTACTGCACTATATCTATCTTAGATATGTTCTACAATGTTAATAAGTTGAATAAACTAATGCATGTTGCTTCCTAGATTTATCATAATACTCTGCGAGGTGCCATTATCACTGATTTATGTCACATCTTGGTTACAGACACCTGCGTCCTGTAACCCCCCTGCTTCTACCTTGGGTGAGACTTTGCTTGCCTCGTAGGTGTTGTGAAAAGGGTTAGTAGTCAGGGTTTTGTTGGTGCATTGTTAAGCGTTAAACTCTAGGTCTGCCCCCATGCTAACAACCCCCTCCTGGGCTACGTCCACAAAGATTTGTGTCTAAGGATATTTTATTATAGGTATGTCATGCATGGTGTCGCGTGCACTACAACTCCATTCATACATTCATTACTCAGACTCCATGAACTTTATGAGCTTAACTAGATCACACCAGGCTCCCCCACCTATGATATAACCCTCAAGATCTAGTCACTTTTCCCTCCCACATCTCAACAAATTACAACAAGGTAACAAACCATATTTGTGTCATGGGCCTATTAATCTATCTTATGCAAGTACTCATAACAATCACCAAAGACACCTGAACCTCCTCTAGACCTCCTAGGTTTCTATTTATATATATTCTTGGCTCATCATCTGTTACATTCTCCTACCAAAAACCTAACCTAATTAGGTCTTCTTTCTTGTTGGTATTGTGCACATTCCTCATCTACATGTGCGCTTTCTTCCGCTACTTTTCTTCCAATTTTCTTTCTTTCCCTTCTTCTTGCATGCATGCATTGCATGATTTATGCCAACTATCTCGCCTCCACATCATTCCTTTTCCCCAAAATGGGCCTGTTCTCAACAAGCCCCCAACACTGACATCATGACTCATCCCGAGTCACTGCTTGACTTATTCCACTCTCACTGCTTACCTCCTATTTCATACACTTCATGTTGTAGTGCATCATACATATCTGTTATGCGCTGGCATTATTGTTGAGCTTGCCTTCTCTTATCATCCATACTGGTGATCATGTTAAGAACCCAAATCTGAATACAAAAGCACCACAACAGATATAGAAGAACAATATAGAAAAACATAGATTTATTATATCAAAACCCTTAAGGTAGGGAAACACCATACAATGGATCCTATTATGGAAGGGATCCTCTCCTTTTCACTTGCCTCTTCGAGGGGGCATCCTCCTATTGAGATACCGCTCCAAATACAATACTTCTCTTCATGTCTCATTACATTGCTTGAACCCCTTTATATAGTGCTACCATCACCTAAGAACATTCTAGAGGAGGAATCTTCTAGAAGTAGAACCTTCTAAGAAGTCCTCTTACATTTATTATATCTAATTACCCATTTATTATATATAACTACCATAGTGGGTATTATTTAATAATATAGTGGACCTAGTCCACCTTACATTGAATGATCTCCACTATTATCACTATGGGCCCTCTGGCCCCCCCACTACCTCTCTAGCTACCTTACAGATCACTTGATTCATGATGGGAGACTGTAAAATATCTTTGCCTTCGGCCCCGATCTGCTCAATTTTATTCTTAGCTGCGTCACTCTCCATGACCAACTTCTCCATTTTTTCTTGCAGCGGCTCCAACAACGCCTATCTCGCTATCTTTTTTGCTTGTAGTGATTTCTCTTCTAACTGCAGAGCCTTTATTTCCATGGAGGTCTTGATATTCTCTGGCAGTGACATTTTTTTTCTGTCGTTGCTTTGCTTCCACCATTGCTGTGTGTATTTTGGATTCCTTCTCCTGTATCTCTTGGAGGCTCTTGTCCTCTAGTAGGTAAGTCCATAGTTTCACACTCTTTTCCAACATTGTCATGACTGTCTAAATACTTTGGTCGATGCCCTTCACAATTGTTGTTGCCTCCTGTTCCCATTTCACTCCGACTTTTGGAAGAGTAGTGTATGTAACAAACTCCTCCAACTCTTTGATTTTCTCCTTGTACTCCTAGATAGTCTTCTCTATCCTACGCAACTTCTCTCCCAATGACCCTACCTCATCGCTTTTGATTTCGGGAATTTTTTGAAATAACATGTGGATTTGCTGCTCCATTTCCTCCACTTTCTGCTTCACTTTCTCTTTCTGTTGCACCTCAAGGTTGAGAGTTTCTTTCAATGAGATGGTCTCTGTCTGGGATGTATGTAAGTCTGTGGTGTCCACTCTTGCTCCGGACTGAATCTCATGTGCGATGCTCACCTGAAGTTTGTACAATGCTTTTGTAGGAATCTTGTCCAGTTCCAAATCCAATGTCTCGATGTATTTAAAAGGTTTTTGTGTTGTTTCTTTGTCCATGAACATCATCTCTGGTGTTATGATGAAATTGGTGTCGGGTTGTGCTGCAAACTGTACTATCTCAGGAACTGGCACTCCTTCCTTCACCTGCGTCGATGTCTTTTTTGGTTCTTGTGTTTCCCTAATCCTTAACTACTCCAACATAGTTTTTACCTCTTGCACTTGATCGCGATTGAAGCCCTGTGCTTCTCTGAAATCTCCCATACTTCATCTAGTCGCTCCTTGACTATTGTTGGCACAGGGGAAGACCCAGGGTTCAATGCTACAACAATGCACCAATAAAGCCATAACTACTGGCCCTTTCGGTAACACCTGCGAAGAAGATGAAGTCTCATCCGAGGTAGAGGAAGGGGTGGTTGCAGAAATCTAGTGTATGCAACCTTAGCTGGGACACAGATCTGTCATTAAAACACCTTAACAAAGCACTCAATAGTTACAGTTCGTCAATATTTAGCCTTAGTTTATAGCGCAGTTAAACCCTATCGACATATCAACGTAGTATTTATATAGATCCAATATAATCAAGAACTTAACACAACAAGATAGGTCATATCTAACATTCATTCACATTATTCAACACTAAGCTACAATATCAGATACATCTAACCTACATTAGCACACTAAGCATTCAATCACATAGACAAGAGAACAACCATAAAGCACATAGAAACCACAATGCAGGATATACATGGTTCACCCCCACCCTAGGGCTATGCCCACCAACTCTTCTTCTTTATTATCTTCTGTCAATATTCTACATGCACAGATCCATGATATCTTACTCCGCAGAGGACAAGAGATATATGCACCTTGCTAGATCCTCCTTCCCTGAAGTAAAGAAAAAATCCTTCCACGGTCTCTTACAATCACTTGCACTTAGCTCTACAAGTCTCACACATTATTTACAAAGCAATTAGAATTACCACTTGAACTTAGCATCACATACTTGTCCTCCTTCGATCAGATAGATCAAGCTCTAACACTTAGCACACTACCAACCTCTTCTTACATCACCTAGATATCTATTTATACATTAAAAATGGGCCTAAACATGGTTAAACACATGGGATGGCATCCCCATTCCTGTTACATAAACCTGAAACCCAAAAATCCCTAAAAAAGGGACCGAGATCCCGCGATCTCTACTTCAACTTGTGCTCCATCTTTGACAACCTGTCAAAGTCCCAAAAAAAGTTCAAACATGACCAATGATCCTTAAAACTTGGTCAAGGGAAAACATGCCCCCAAAACTCACATGTGGCTCGTCTCGAGTCACTCTGGTCTGGGTAGCTATGCTTCAAAAGCCTTAGGCTTGGCTCGAGATGCTTCGACTTGTTGCAGCGCCAGGGCCTCCTGCTTAGAGAAATCTTGGATGACTGCTTCGTTGATAGGTACCTCTAAAAATTGTTCGGCTGCAGTGACTACTTGTTCCAACTCTGTGCCTCAACCTTCAATCTCCTCAAACAGTTGACAAGCTTCGTATTGGACTGGTTGGAGCCTTTGAGTCACTTTCATGACTTTTCTCTAAATGGTGTCAACCTGCTTTTGAGTAGTGCATTGTTCTTGGGATCGTTTCATCCTTTCAACTACTGACAAGAGCTTCAACTACATCTGTACTGTTGTTTCTTGCTTATTTTCTTCTTGGAGTTGTGATTGCAATGCATTCATCTCAGTATATTCAGTGAGTCACTCATAATTTTGTGCCCTGCGAGCACTTAGTTTTTTGCATTCCAGAGCAAATGCTATGATCCTCTCGACTGCACTCCGGGCAGTGGCTTCTCTTTGATCTCACATGTCCTGAGGTGTACTTGGAACTATTCATAGCTCGATTTCTTTGATTCTTTATCGAATCTGTTGGATAGCTTCCACAAGCTGCTCTACTTGGTGTTCCACTGGTTCTTCCTCCTTTTTCTCTGAGCCTATCACAGAGCAAATTAATCTGCTGACTACTTTTTTTACTTCCACCTGCTTTGTGAGAAACTACTCTTTGTCTTGTTGGATTTGTGCTTTCTCTTCTTCAAAATTATCTTGGAGGGAAGCCTTCTCTTGCTACACAACTCAACGTTTCTCTATAACTACCTTTTGTACCTTCTTTAGGGCCTCTGTGGCCTATTTGGTTTTTTCCTGTGTGGGACGAAGGCGAGCTTCAGTTGCATGGGCTAGTCTGCAGAGTTGGGCAGGCTAATCTACCAACTCAGGAGCTTTTGATGGTGGGGGTGTAGTGGATACTGTGCGGCTAGATTGAAGGGCATGTTGTAACCCTTTGATTTCAACCTCAATTCTATCATACATATCCTCCTCCTTGGCTTCATGTTTCTTCTTTCCATCAATGCAGTTATGTCTGTTGCGGCACGGTCCCAATGGTCTGATGGTGAGATTTATGTTCATAACTGTTGTTCTAACCATTCTGGAATGTCGGTCCAACAGTTATAATTCTTCCAACGGTCATATCAATTCACCATGGCGAAGTGCCATGGGGCGTTGTTCTGATATCCCGACGAAGTTCCAATTTTGCAAATATTCCTTCTATGAAGTTTCCTCTAGGCCCTTCTATAAATTTTTGATCTGTTATCTCTTCTTATTGAGTAAATTTCTATCCTTCTTGCTGGTAGTCTTTGTTTCAGTATTCCTCTTTCCATTCTGATTCTTGTCTTCTTTTGGTATAGCATCTTTGCATTGTTGAGATTCTTTCATAGGATCAGAGAGTAATACCACTTCTCTATTTGGGATAGCTCCTCTACTTGTCTGTGAATATTCTTTTATTCTTTCAACTTCATGATCCAAGTTTCTGGTTCTAAGTAGCTTCGATCTGTTCTCCTATTCTACAATCAAGTGTGTTATCTTCCTAGTCATGAAATCTTTTAATTCCTTCTTTTTATGTTCTAGGTCCTCCTCTTCTTTTCTTCTAGTTTGATCTTTATCGATCTAGGTTTTTCCTATTAACATAGTAAATGGAACCTTGTTCTCAATGAATCTAACAACCTCAAAATATTCCTTTGTCGAAGCTCCATGAGCACTCATAGATACCTGGGTGAATCTTCTACATAGGGTTATCAACTTTCCCCTAAATAATCCTATTCCTCCTAATCAAGGAATTGTATCAGGCTTTCCAAAATCTTCCCAAGCTCTTTCTGTCATGATATTTACCTGTGTTTCCTCATCCAGAACACAGTCTATGTCAAAGTCTCCTATTCTTGCTTCTTTGCATTCTTTTTCTTTGAATATCTTTGATAAGTTGATATCTTTGTGATAATTTAGGGTTTCCTTCATTTGCAGTAGTACAATTTCTAATTATGTCTGGGCTTCTTCCATGGTCTCAGTTTTGTGACCTTCCTTAAGGTTTTCTTGTCTCATATTCATTCTATCAAGATTAGAAATCATCCTAGGGTAATCTAAGACTTCATGGTCCATAGCTTTACAACAAAGACAACTAGGTCTTATTCTAGGGCATTCCTTAGCAAGATGTCCTAGTCTTCTACAACTCTAACAAAGGGTTAATCCTGTTTTTTTCTTAAATGATCCCCAACCTTTATTTTATTGTGCACTAAGATCATAGTAGCTAACCTGCAAAATATTCTTTCTAGGATACTGGATCCATTTGTTAGTCCAAACATTCTTTCTATGCATAGGAATAACATGTCTTTCATTATTTCTATAAGATCTACTCATATCAAACCTTCTCTCTTCTATTTGTGCCCTAGTTTTCAGACTAGGATAACATTTATCAAACATACCTAGACCCCATACTCTTGAAACAAAATTTTCCACTAATCTTACTTTCAACAGAGCACAAAGCTTTCAGATCTAAAACTTTTCACTATTCTTACCTTTATCAGAGTACAAAACTTTCAGAAATTGTTTTCACTACTCTTACCTTTATCAGAGCATAAAACTTCAATATCTTACCTCTTTTCTACAGATCCAAGCTCTCTTATTAGCACAGATATTTATAGGTCAAGTAGAATATTGTACACTAAGGTAACAGATCTATGCACAAAGATTTCTTTCTTTCCTTCAGTTCCCAACAATCACAGTTTCATGTCAAATCTTCGCACATAGCTTCTTCTTCCTCAGTTCCCAACAATCACAAGTGAAAACCAAGGTGAACCAATCTCTCAACTTAGAAGAGGTTTTCAATATCAAAAAATATAAAAATGAGTGATAAGTATCAAATCCTCAATCAAACAAAGTCAAAAAACAATTGGAAGACTTCTGAGTTAAAAATCCACTTCAATAGACCTAGTAGATCAAGGAAAAAACGCTTAATTTTCCTCAAAAAGTAAGAATGGTCCACCTGTCCTTAAGAGACAGAGTGCCAATTAGGATAATGGAAATATCTACAGGCCTCTAGGGGAGTTCCAGTTAGGAGAATAGTTCTCTGGTGACAACTACAGAGGAGGGCTAGTTCTGGAAATGTTCAAAAAATGGCTCAAAAAGAGTAAAAACTCAGAAAAATCCAATCAATGACTCTATAAACTATTCAATAAGTAAGAGGGAAGGGGAAATATATCATAAATAATTATCAAACAATAAATATCTAATCATAATAAAGAGATTTAATAATAAAAAGAAGAAAAACTACTCAAATTCCTTCTCGAGTGGAATCGCCATTTTTCTATTGTGAGAAATCTTAACCTGCAGACAGGATAAGCTCCCCTTTGGACCAAGACTCCTATATTTGGTCCAAATATAAAAGAGAACAAGTGGTTACTACTTTCCCTATATATCTAACTGAATCAATCAAGCAACATATAAGAAGAATTATTTGGTGTACCTTGTTGCGATGTTCGTCCTCATTGCTCCAATCCTTGGGCTTGATCTCCAAGCTCCTCAATGCAACTAAAGTCTCACAAATACTATTAAATAAAATATTAATCCTAATATATATGATTATATAAATCATATTTATCAATGAATATTGAAACAACAATAGACAAGCAAATGTAGAAAACATGAACTTGAAGGGAATAGGCCAAGTTGATATTAGTTGGAAACCCAGATAAGGCACTTACAAAGCATGATTGATGATGAAGTCACTTCTCCAAGCTCTCCTCGTCTAGCCCTTGCATGAATATTGACAAAACAATGATGATGGTTCTTCCAGAATCAAAGGTTTGATACCTATAATCTTCCCCCCTTCACCATGGAAAGCCCTCATTATATAGTATTTGGAGGCTTAATCACCATGGAGAATATCAGTCACCAAATCCACTAAATTGGGATCTCCAATATTTTTAGGGAGAAAATGTCTCTCAAGGATTTTAGGGAGAAAATATTTCTCAAGGATTTTAAGGAGGAAATATCTCTCAAGATCCACCAAATTAGGATTTTGGTTTGATAAAATCTCTCAACCATACATGAGATTCTCAACTTCTACTTGATATTAGGAATCTAAATGTGAGGTTGATTCTCACACTAATTTAATTTAATTTTTATGAATAATAATGAATACTCCATATGCAAATAGTATTTTGACCTTGATACGATATATTTCACCTCCACATTGACTAGGGATTGTGAAAAATGTTCTTTCATGGTGTCAAGGTGTTGTGACACTTGGTAAAGTGCATGTGACACTTAGTAGGGTGCATATGACACTTGACAAAGTGTATGCGACACTTAGTAAGGTGCATATGACACTTTATCACACTTGCAATACTTAGGTGTAAATAGGTGTGACACTTAAGTGTGAAATTTTGGTGTCTAACAATTATGGTCATGGGTTTCCTATGAATATAGAGAGACCTCATCAATGTTGGTCATGAGTTTCTCCATTGTCCCATGCTACTACTCAAAAACCACACTAAGTAATGCGACCAATGCTTGTGTTCGTGGGTCGCTCCCCATGCAATGTGTGACTAATTTATATAAATTTAATGACAAGGAATGGCCAGGCACTAAAATTATCTTCCCTGAAGGGAAATCCTTCAAATCTATCCCAGATCTATCTTCTATTTTTTCTTACAACTTTACAGATCCTTCAGAGCTCTGTTCCAGTAGTCATTGCTTCAACTTCTTTTCAAGTCATTTGCAATTTTTTTTCTTTGTGGGCCATTTGTTTGATGATTTTAGGGGCTAAATTTCGCTCATGGACTAATTTTCCATGGTTTTTCCAAAAAAGAAATTCACTATTTTAAAAATGATTCACCCAAATTCTATAGGATAAAATTATTTTACCTTTAAAATAGCCAAAATTATATAAAAACTATATAAAATACATAGAAATTTGAATATTTTAAAAAAAAATATCGCCAAACATTTATAGTTGTCATATGAAGGATTAGTAATATTCACCAAGGTTTCTAAATTTTAAAATAAATTTCCATCCTTAAAATCATCCCTGATTGATTCAAAACACTTCTTTTCTTTGTGGGTATGGTTTGGATTCATTAACCTCATTCCCTTGAAATTTTATTTCTAGCGATGCCCATATAAGGGATTCCATTTTCTTTCAAACATATTTTTGGTTTTCCTTCAAGATTTGTTTTCAATGTTTAAACAAAGCAAACCCTCTTGATTTTCCATCTTATTTCCCGGTCTTCTTGGAATTTTCACTTCATTTGCATTACATCGTTTCAGATTGTTTATAATATTTTTTATCTATTGTTTCCCATCGTTTTTTGATTTGTGTGATGTAAAAGGTATAACTTTTCTTTTGATTGGCATAATCTTAAAAAAAAAAACACAAAAAAAAATCTTTTAAAGAATTTTGCATTGCATTTTGAGAATTATTTGGCTAAGAGTCTTTGGTTCATTAGTGGAATTGGAAGTTTCATTGTTAAAAATATTTCAAGGAAAAAGTTTGCATTTCATTAAGGAATTTTATTTGCATTGGTGCATGTATTTCATTGAAAAAGGAAAATCTCTCTTCCTTTTCCTTAAGTAGTTCTTCATCGAAAGAAAACTTTCATTTTTTCATATAGTTTTCTTTTGGGATTGCTCTTGAGTCAAAACACCATCAAGTTTCATTTTGTTCCCTTTGAGTAAACAATAACCATTTAAAATCAAGGGCAATTAAAATAAATTAGAACATTTTTTTTTATAGAAAACCAATAATAACTTAGGATCTAGGTCCTTGGAATAGGTTTGGAGACTTAATTCTCCAAGGCCAAAAAACAAAACTAGGACAATTAACGAGTGAAAATCCATTAGTAACAAAACCAGTTCTGGGAATGCTAGTGTCACATGCAATTTAAGCACTAGGTAAAGCTAAGTAAGTGGTTGTTATTTCCCCTCTCCATTTTTTTGGTGGGACTAATTTGTGTATTGGGGGTTTCGAGTCATGGACATCCCCAAAGTAACTCCAATGTTCTCAAAATTTTAGTTTCTAGGAATTGACCTGGTATTCCCTACCCATATGACCAGGTATTCCCCACCGGATTTTCGAAGTCCCAAAATCCCAGAGTGGTTCCCTCTTGTGTATGAGGCATTCTGCATGAGTGTCCCTACTACCATATTCCATGTAGAAGATACGCGGCGATGGCACCATCTTGACACATGGTACCCATCTCTCTTGTTAGCATCATCACTTTTCTTGTTTAGTTAGAGTCAGTCTTAGTCGAATCATGGCTTGTGTGTCAAATCATGTGAATTCAGGTACTGAAAAACAAAGGAGTCGAAGTCAACATGTGGCCAGTTGACCCTTGGAGTTGGGAAGGGATGTCAGAGTCAAAACATGTGTAAATGGTACTAGTTTGTTCCCTGTTAGCACTCTGTAAATTTTGTCTGGCTGAATAGACAAACGACAGAGGTAACTATTTCAACCATCTTTAGAGTTGAGGCACTAGCCTTATCAACTTAGAGAGGGCTCTCTCATGTCACTTGATATATATATGGAAATCGGTGGCTAGATTTGGTTTGTTTTGGAGATTTTTATAAAGTTGTTGGAAATGAAGGGGAGGAACATACAGGGCTATGGATTCAAAATTCTGAAATTGAATGAAAACAATGATCATTCGATAGAACTCTCCAGAGGATAAAGGCTAAATGAGGCAATGGATTTGATTTGTAACTTAAAATAATTCAGAGTGGTAAGAGGAAAAAGGAAACAAATAACTGCATCAGAGCATTACAGGAATGAATTCTGAATTATCTAAGAAAAAACATACACAGTTTAAATTGCTTAAGCCAAGAGCATCATAAGATGAATTATGGGCCTTTAACTCTCCAATTTGAACATAAGAAAATGCAAATGGAATTAAAGAACACACAAAATACAAACAATGAAGGAGGACAAAACTCATATCATAGCCATTAGAATCTTTTCATAAACAATTCAAAATGCTTCTCCATATGTATTCAATTCAGTCCCAGAAAAATTACAATAGAGTCCAAAACCACCAGAATTGTGCCCTTGCACTTCTGCCCGTCATTAATACACTCAGAACCTCTAATACTTATAAAATTTGAGTTCCTTCAGTGTGCAATCGATTACAATAACTGAAATGAAACGTTTCAGCTTCTACAATGATTACAAATGACATTTTTCAAAAAAAAACATTTCATGATCCCTGCATATTCCTCTGATGCTCCAAATCCTTCCTCTGCCACGTTCTCTTTGAAATTCCACTCATAATATTTCAAATATAATTTGATTTATCCATGTTCTCATTAAACATTTGGGAATAATATATTTGAAATAAAAATAATTCCCAAATATTTTCTATCACGTAGAATTAAATTTCCATAATTTAATTCATGCCAGTGGTTCTTTTAAAACCATGTCTTTTTTGCCCAATTCACCATTCCACTGTAAAAAACATTTACTGTTACCATTTCACATGAAAAACATTTACTGTGTTATGTTTTTCCAATTTATGGTTTTACTATGAAAAAGCATTTACTGTGTGTTTTTTCCAGTTTACTGTATTTGGTAAAATACCTTTTATCTTCTTCTTTTACTTCTATAAATCTTTGGATAAAGATTTATCCAAGTCTTCGTTCACATGAATATTCCCATTTAAATCTTTTGTATGGAAATAAGCATTAATGTATTTGATTTGTAAAATGTGAATTTCACCTTTGTAAAACAATTTCACCGTGATGAGGAATTTCTTTTATTGGAAATCCCATAATCATTATTGAAATTCACTCCTGGAAAAATGCCACACATAAAACATATGATAAATGTTTGCATTTATTATATCGGGTGTTACATGTCAAAATTACTCAGTTGGATAAGTGTCACATATTCCTCTCAATTGTTGTAAGTGTCGCATCTTCCTTACAACTTTCGCAAGTGTCACAAGTTGGTTACAAGTGTCACAAATGATGTTCGAGCATACTGCCATGCCGATGACACTAAGGAGACACTTAAAACATCTCATGTGCTTGATTTGAAGAAGAAGAACTGGTTTACTAAAGTCAAATAACTCTTGACACCTGAAGAGAGCTCTGAAACAGAGGTTTTGAGGGGGAGCGCTCCCCTATATCAGCCCTAGGAGCGTTGGTGCTCCCCTATATCAGCCCTAGGAGCGTTGGCGCTCCCCTACAAGGCTTCAGGGAGCGTTATAACGCTCCCCTACCCCCTCTGAAGGAGAACTACTCATATTGAAAGCGTTGGTGCTCCCCTAAAGCTTACCAGGAAGTGCTACAATGCTCTGATGCCCCTTCTAAGGGAGTGCTACCTAATTTGAGGCAGTAGTTGGCCCGTTGAGGAGAATAAGAGGAGGATCTTTCGAGATTAGGAGGCAGTTGTGTTCGAATTCTTGGTTTCATCAAGAGATCCCTAATCTAAGGAGGAAGTTCCCAACTTGTTCTAAAGATAACTCAAGAGGTTAAGCTGCTCTTAACCTATATAAGAAATCTCTATGATTGTGGAAAGGGGGGAGAACTACTAGTATGAAACTTATGATCTTGGAGAAAACACACAGTCAGCCAAAGGAGAGTGATCAGTGAAGCTGTTGTTGTCCAGGTTGTGGATCTTTCAGGCAAGGGTTAGACAAAGAGGACTTGACAAAGCTGTCGCATTTGCATCTACGATTGTAAGTACTACTGTCGTTATTCTCATCAATATGACACGCTTGGCCTGTTTCTTTCTAGTTTGTGTATAATGTCACATGAACTTATCATTAATTGATAGATCTGTTTTCAAGCTAATATCAATAGAGTAGGAAGTGGTCGTATCTTGTTTTGTCCACAAGATCCAATGAGAAGAAAAGGATCGAAGCGCAACTAGGAGCGTGCAGGGACAAACGTCGATAAAGAGGCACTTTTGTTATCCTTCCTTCCCATGTGTTAGCTTATATAGATTTGAAAGGAATTCAGTGTCCACGTTAAGAATTTTTTGTCTAGAGTTAGGGTCAAGATCTTAGAGATGATCTACCTGTCCGTAGGGAGGTTTTCCTACAATAGAAACTGGTGACTCCATTGGGGAGATAGCCTCAAATCGAAAATTCTTGTTTTGATTTTCTCCTCATTGACCTTGTTCTATCCATTGATTGTTTCAGACCTATTTCACTCCTCTTTTGATTGGTTTCATGAGCTGATTGGCTCCTTACCTCATCATACTCAACATAATTGTTGGAATTGAATTGCAATTTTTTTATTTTTTGACATTTTTGGGAGTTTTAGACCCTGGCGCCCCTGTCCTAGTGTTAACAGAGTGCCAGCGCTCCCCCATAGACTTGCACATAGCACTATAATGCTCCTTGCCTTTGGCAACAGAGAGCCATCCCTCTTTGGCCCAAAAAACCTTCCAAAATTACTTTTTCTGGGTTTTGCCTCTGTGTATCCTCTGCTGAGTAACCTTGTGAGTTAATGTTTCTTCCCTTTCAGCCTTGACATCTGTCTTTTGCTTGAAGAATAAACATCTTACTAGTTGGATTTTGTATCCTTCTTCACTATTGTTATTGAGTTTTTCTGTTGATTAGAGTCCAAGACTCATGCATTGTCTTTCTCTCTGTTTAACTGAGTAAAAACCTTGGTGAAGGTCATCAAAGGCCTACAGACCTCTTCATCTTGATTTTAGTTAGGATCATTGTTCTTCAACCTTTTTCTTTTGGGTGTGAAGTTTGTTTTCTCTTTGATTGTTTTTTTTCTTTCGCTTTTCATTTTGATTGCAATGAAAGGGTGTATTGTTTGTATGACTTTTGCTTGTGCTAGTTTGGTTTTCATTCATACAAAAAGATAATTAGCAAGACAAGAATTGTGTTGAATTGATCATTATTCATATGAAAACAATAAAAGACATATTCATGATTGATCGTGCATATTAGAAGGCATTTAAAGGTTTTAGCATTACATCAGGACTTGATTGAGAAAAAGAATTGTTTGAGGACACTCCGTATTTGTGCTTGCTAGTGAAAATAACTTTCTCTCTCCCTCAGATAGATGTTCATCGAAAGGAAATGACTACTTATCATATTCAATGCATTCTTTGGGTCTGAGTCATAATTCCATTTGTTTCACTTCCATGCACCCCTTTGCGTAAAGAACAACCATAAAATCAATGCTAATTAAAAGTTATTTAGAACTTTTTCTTTTCTAGGATCCTCCACCAACAATAGAATAGGCTTAGTACTTTGGATTAGGCTATGAGAATAACTCTCCAAAGTTTCCAAAACAAACACTAGCATCCTGAGTTAGGGAGAGTCAAATCCAGTTATCGTATAAGTCTTCCTAGGATCCCCCTCTCACACAGGGGTTATGCACGAGGTCGCATTCGGGTGAGCTATGGGGACTAACCCTCTGTGGTTTAACTGATTGTGGTGGTCAGATCGCATTATGGGGATCACTTTGAGGTAAATCCACAATTACTGCGTGGAAGCCTTTTAGTTGATTTCGGGCTTGATACCCTACCTGTACGTTCAGATCGGACTGTCGACTATTCTCTCCCAGGGGATGACTACGAATTGGTAACCTTAGTGGCCATAATATTTAGGGTCTTACACAAGGTGACGGTGACAGGAAGTCTCACTGTACCTAGAGCAGACATTGGTCAAACTCACTCGGGCTCCTTGGAGGGTAAATCCACATTTACTGCGTGGAATCTTGCACCAAAGCGTAAGTTTGTTAAGAAGGTTGCCATTGTAACTGTTCCACCCTGTCCTCGCTCCTTCTGGACTTGATCACGCAACGTTGGATTTCATCACCAACTAGTACGGTCATCAAAAGAAGGTCATGTTTGCTTGGTTGTGATTCTTAGATTTTTTTAGCGTGTGTTGTTTCTTTTCTCTAGTTGGCCATAGATCTCTTTCGCTGACTCTTCTTCGCCAACATTGACCCTCCACGACGCTCGTGGAGGCTACAGGGACTTCCTCCAGAAAATCTGGAAGGAAACACCCCTTTACCCCCTCATTCCATGGAGGAATCTCCTCAATAGTGCGAGGTTCAAAATACTACAACTTCCCAGGAAGAAGTTCCCATTCCTTTGGAGAATTTTCGAATTGTTTCAGAATCTCCGGAAGATTACCGCATTCTGAAGGGATACGAACGATAGATCCTCCACCTGAATTCTGCTGGAGAATTTGTTGTCGTTAATCCTTCTGACATTCCGGCTGGGTCTTCTCAAAACCCTTTATCCAATGACCCTTTTTGGACCGTAGACGTTGTTCGCAGTCCACCACGACTGGTGCAAGATCTTTATGGAACATGGGAAGGTGCCGATGCACCTTTTTCCTACACTGTACCCCCAAATCACTTCACCGGTACCACCACTTTTATAGCTACACCACCCGTTGGTCCGAACACACCGTCCGTTGGCCCAAGGTCTACTATTGCCCTCCAAACGACCCATTCGACAATGGCCCCACACATTCCAACTATCCCTGTTGGTAACGCAGTAGTCAATCAAGCTTCGATTGGCACACCTGTAAGACCAAGACCTACACTCCCTTTTGGATTCAGGGCACTGAATGCTTCCACTGCCACCACTGCCCAAACTACTACCCAAGTTATACCGGGAAGTTCTATACCCATCCAACAACCCGGAGGGACCGGTCTTGGTGGTCCTAATCCACTCAGTGGTACCAATCAGTCATTTATGTTTGGCTCTCAAATCTCGAGAACTCTACCTCAAATTGGGGGGCATCCTCCCATCGGAGGACAAATTCCATTTGGTGGGCACCCTAATGCTGGGGGGGCATCCTCCCACCGGAGGACAAATTCCATTCGGGGGGCACCCTCATGCTGGGGGGCAGCCTCAATCCGGAGTCTACCATCAACCACAAGGATAAAATGTGTCTACCACACCCAATCCATGGAGCGTCCCTTTTCAAGGAAACCCACAGTTCTCGGTAGGACAAAATGTTCAGACTCTGCAACAACCTCCTTATGGACAAATACCAAACCCACCCTATAACCCACAAAACCCATCCGGTTATCCTCCGCTCACACATACTTCTCAAAACATCTCAAATCCTATGTAACTCGGTCAAAACCAACCTCACATGAGAGGGCCCATGAGTTATAATTATCCACATAAACCAGTATTGGGCCCCACTGGTGTCCCTCTGCCACACCAACATTACCCACAGGTTAACTGACAATTACCTTTTCTAGCTACCCTGGACCTTCCAGACTTGTCTCGGTTAATGAATGATCCTATTTATCATTCTCCGGTTTGGCCAACTATTCCAACTAAACTTCCTTCTGACATCCCAAAATTCGACAGAAAGTCCAGAGAAGACCCGAACAACCATGTGATGACTTTCCATTTGTGGTGTTCATCCAACTCCCTCATGGACGATTCGATTTGTTTGCGTCTTTTCCAACGAACACTTACGGGTTCCACAACGAAATGGTATATTAAATTACCACATGCATCTTTTCATGATTTCAACTCCCTCGCCATGTCCTTCCTCACACACTTCCAAATACCCATTCGATACGAGACGGGTACTGACCTATGAACCTCCCTTCGTCAGACAACTTCTGTGCATATCTCCGATCATATCCATGAATGGAGACGACGACGAAGGCTAATCAAAGCAGTCATTCCTGACCAATTATTAGCAGAATGGTTCACTAAATCATTGTTACCCCAGATTTCTCGTGATGTTGCCATGGGTGGTGTCGTCACCAAGGAAGAATCCATTGCCCAAGCTTAGTACTTAGACTTAGTCTATTCACAATCTGGTACTCTATATGAGTTGATACCAAACGCTACCCATGCCACTAACAATCCATCCAAACCATCGACTACTTCACATGCAGATGGAGTTATTGGCTCCATCAAAACTCAATCTACTACCCAGTCTACTGGAACGATCCAGCGGCCCGTTTCCACGGTTGCTCCCAGTTCGACTGCACCCTCTTCTACTCCCCCTCAAACTCAGGTCTCTGATGTGAATGCGGTCCAGTCAACCCCTTCACAACAACTTGGGGGAAAGAAGAATGCAAGAAATAGACCAAAGAAGAACAATAACAACGAAAAACCCAAGACCCAACCACAAATCCCTGCTTCTGGAAAACAACCACAACGAAAACTGAAATTCCCATGTCTCATTTGTGGTGACGATCACTACACTCAAGACTTCCCACATCGCGATGAAGTGGCCAAACTTTTCAAGGGAAATTCACAACCCGTTGTGCTCACTCAGCCTTTTCCACAGCAACAATCTTTGGTTGCACAAACCCCCACGCTGGGGGGAAGTTCCAACCAACCCCATGATGAGGCCTTGACAAGTGCCCACATTTACATGTTTAATGGAGTTAATCTAACAACTTGCCTTGTGACATATGACATGCCAGTTAAACCTAATAAGCCGAAGATTGCTAACGGTTCTCCGTCAGACCCGTTACCGTCCTCCGCCAATCCTCCATCTGTTAGCCCTCCATCCGGGCCACTCTAGATTGAGAAACCTTCTTTTGAATCTATCTTACACCCTCCTAAGAGAACCATCCAGAAATCTACCTTCAACCCTAACTCACGGGCTGTCAAAAACTACAACATTGTAGAAGATTTGGCCCAGGCCCTGTGTGCCATGTCCGCCTTGGAAGTTCTACAACACTGCCCCAGCCAACGTAGAACGCTCTTAGCCGCTATCGACACTTTTGATCCTGAGTCATCAAACAATATCACATTTAATCTGGACGATCATCAACTACAACTCTCCCACTAGCTAGCTTTCCAAATCGATGTTGTTGTTCACAATCAACAAATCCACCGGACTATCCTGGATAAGGGAGCCTCCACCTATGTCATGTCTCTAGCCTGTTGGAAAGGCTTGAAATCACCAGCCCTTAACAAATCCACTACCATGTTACGTGCCTTTGATGGACGAGGTTTTCATCCTCACAGATTATTACAATCCTTAGCCGTTCATTTGGGCGGAAAAACTGTTACCGTTGATGTCGAGGTGGTTGATGCTCCCCTCGATTACAACCTACTACTTGGAAGAAGTTGGTTCTAAGCCATGAATGTCGTCGCCTCGTCGGTGTTTCTATGTGTAAAATCCCCCCATCAAGGCAAAATTGTTACCATCAATCAACTTGATTTCTGTACACCCGACGCTCGCATCCTTGCTACCAACAACATTCCTTTTCTGGGAGATCACCCGGTTACGTATGAAAGCGTTGGTGTTGTCTTATTGAAAGATTCTAGTCTCATGGGTACTTTCCCTACATCACTTCCACCTACTACACATCATATTTCCGTTGTCAATATGATCTCGACTATGCCTTATCAATCCCTGGAATCATCTGACCCTTGGGTTGTGCCTAGTCCTTTGGAATTCGATGTGCTTGGTGACACTATGTCACTTAGCCCAGCCGAGGCCACATATGTAACTATTCAATCTACCTCTCCCTCTTCCAATACTTCACATTCATTGGCACCTGATGCTTACTCGGTGCCCTTGTGGTTGGATTCCCTATCATCTGTCGTTGATTACATTTCCCATATTTTTCCTTCGGACGAATCCATCATGGAAATGCTTAGCATTGATGATCTCCCTGGGATGATAACCACCATCGATCCTCTTTTCTTCTGCCTTTGCAAGAAATCTACCAAGACATACGATCTGTCTTCCCTCCCGATGTTACCGAAGCTCCGTAATCTCCTATCCTCACACAAGATACTCTCTCAGAGGGGAACATGGGTAACATCTCCACTACGATCACGATTGACATTTCAATCAAAGAAGGTGTCGTGGAAAACATCAACCTTGGTGCTAATTACACACCTGATGAAGTGGTTTCTTACACTACTGTGTTCAAGGAATTCCGCGATGTCTTCGCATGGAGTTACGAGGAAATTCCAGGGATCGACCCTTCAATTGTCGTACACGAAATCAAAACCTACCCTGACGCGAAACCGGTTCGGCAAAATCTTCGCCCGGTTCATCCCAAGAAAATCGCAGCTATAAAGGCAGAAGTTGAAAATTTTCTAAAATCTGGCTTCATCTATCCCGTCCCTTTAACCAAATGGGTCTCCAACCTTGTTCTGGTTGCTAAGAAACAAGGGACCATCCGTGTTTGCGTTGACTATCAAGATCTCAACAAAGCTTGTCCCAAGGACAACTACCCTATGCCCTTCACCGACCAAATCATCGATAATTGTGCGGGGAGAGTAATCTTCTCTTTCATGGATGGTTTTTCTGGATATAACCAGATTGAAATCTTACCCGCTGATCAACACAAGATAGCCTTCATCTTCCCTTGGGGTACTTTCACCTACCGAAAGCTACCTTTTGGCCTTAAAATGCTGGTGCTACTTTCCAGTGAGCCATGTCGTATGCTTTTCATGACATCAAACATATAGCAGAACTGTATCTCGATGATTTACCCACACATTCGCTAAATTGATCCGATCACATTGATCATTTACGCGTGATTTTTATGCGATGTAGGTTCTACAGTATTCATCTGAACCCACACAAATTCATTTTCGCTGTCGAATCCAGCCGACTCCTTGGTTTCATTGTCTCCAAATATGGGATCAGGGTGGATCCCTTAAAGATCAAGGCCATCTTAGACTTACCTCCACCTACCAATTTAACCCAACTCCAAAGTTTGCAAGGCAAAGCAAACTTTCTTCATCGTTTCATCTGCAATTATGCTGAGATCACTAAAGGATTTATGCGGTTACTGTAAAATAACATCCCTTTCATTTGGGATGACGCCACTCAATGGTCATTCGACGCTCTCACACATGCTTTGACCCATGCACCTTTGTTACATCCCCCTGAATATATGAAGGATTATATCCTTTACTTGGCCGCTTCTACTTCCACCATCGCCATGGTGTTAGTTCAAGAAGACCCCAACGACGAAGAACACGTGATTTATTATCTGAGCAAGAGTTTATCTGGACCCAAACTCAGATATTCGCATGTTGAGAAACTAGCTCTGGCAGCCGTCATCACTTTCCAAAGGTTCTGCCACTACATCTTATTATGCACCACCATGGTAATCGCAGACTCCAACCCAATGTATCACATCTTGACACGTCAAGTACTTGGGGGAAAATATTCAAAATGGATCATTATTTTCCAAGGATTCGATCTCAAGTTTACGAAGGCTAAAGCCAAAAAATCCCTGGTATTTTCCAAGCTCATCTGTGCTCTCCCTCGTGCCGATGAAAACATTGAACCTTGAGACTCTCTCCCCGATGAATCTCTCTTCCTCATCAGCACCTCTGATCCTTGGTATGAAGACATTCTCCTGTACCTCCAAACCCAACATTTTCATCCCAACATCTCTCACGAAGAGTGTCCACGCATTCGTCATCACTCTCGCTGTTATATCATTCTCGGCGACACTTTGTATCATCGTGGTATTGACACCATCCTTCGGCGATGCCTGATTCACGAGGAGGTTGAACAAGTTTTGAACGATTGTCACCTTGGCACTTGTGGCGGTCACCTTTTCGGGATGGCCACAGCCCAAAAAATCCTACGTGCTAGCTACTTTTGGCCCTCGATTTTCAAAGATTGCATCGAGGCTGTCAAAAAATGCCCACCCTGCCAGATCTTTAAGAAGAAGGCACACACCCACCCTATGGCGTTGCATCCCATTATCGCCATTGGCCCCTTTGCCAAATGGGGCATCGATTTCATGCAGTGTAAACCTACCTCATCTGGGGGGCATGGTTACATCATCGTCGTCATCGACTACTTCACCAAATGGGCTGAGGCTATGCCTACCTTCCTGAATGATGGCCATATTGCAGCTCTATTCCTCTTCAACCACATCATAACTTGTTTTGGTGTACCACGCACCATTGTCACTGACCATGGTGCACACTTCAAAAACCAGATGATGAGCGAGTTACATGTCAAATTGGGTTTTTTCCATGAAAACTCATCTCCTTACTACCCTCAGGCGAACAGACAAGTTGAGGCTATCAACAAAGTCCTAAAAACCATGATCCAACGCATGGTAGGGGAAAACAAAACACCATGTCATCTACAACTGTTCTCCACTCTCTGGGCCTATCACACCTCTGTGAAAACTTCAACTGGATTTACTCCTTTCCAGTTGGTCTATGGCATTGAAGTCGTCCTACCAATCGAGTGTGAGATTCCATCACTCAAACTGAAAGTAGAACTCCTGCCCCATACTTCTGCCGAAGAAGAACAATTTTTATATCTATCCAAACTGGATGAAACGTGTCGCGATGCTACTCTCGCCAATGAGGCACATCAGAAATGAATTAAAATTCAATATGACAAATCCGTCCACCATCGGACTTTCGCAGAAGGAGACTTAGTCCTCGTTTATGACCAAGCTCACGATAAATTGGGGACAGGAAAGTTAGTACCCATGTGGCACAGTCCTTACATCGTGAAGCGTGTCTTACATAAAGATGCCTACGAATTAGTTGATCATGATGGAATTCCCCTGGGAGAGCCCCGAAACGGGCTTTACCTTAAGAAGTACTATGCCTAGATCATCTAGCATTTGTACTTTGTAAATTATTGTATTTTAGTTTGGTGTGTCTATTTCTTTCGCGTGCTCGAGTCTTTACCATTGCCACTCATGACTGTGCCTTTGTTTTCATGCGTAGATGACGTCTTCCTTTTCTATCTTTTTTGGGTTCACAGATGGTGCTAGCCGACATACCTGAAACATTGCTTCGGCAGCATGGGTTATTTACCAGTTTGACGAGGTGGTGAGTTCAGGAGGTATCTGTTTAGGACTAGCAACCAACAATTTGGAAGAATATCACGTTGTCATCGGACTGTTGACCCAAGCCTCCTCTCTAGGTATCTCTCGCATCATTATCTACTTAGACTCCCAACTCGTGGTTTATCAACTCAACCGCATCTACGCTATCCGTAGTCCTATCCTGCTACGTCTACACTTGCAAGTTCGCCATCTCAAACAAATTTTCGATTACATTGACTATAGACACATTCCGAGAGAAATTAATAGTGTTTCGGATTCATTAGCTAATTATATCATGGATCGGTATCTCGCCCACATATAAGCTTTAAGGAAAGCAAAACTGTACATTACATGTAAATTAAAACACATCACAGACATCATCATGTACAAATCATTGGCATCATAAAAACTTGAAACTGTATATATATATATATATATATATATATATATATATATATGGCGTGAGTGAAATGTTTGCATTACATCAAAAAGTAGGTAGAAGAGAAAAATATTTGGTCTTTCCACCGATACAACATCGCCTGACAAGGCATACAAAAACATGATCACCGGAGAGACTCTAATCTCCCCGCACTACATTGTGTTGTGAGTAACACACTACTGCATGCACTACGCGCCAAAACATAGAATTGATATTCTCTGGTACTCCTACAGTGTGTCGTTGCAGATGTAAAGTTACTTCCCCCCTCCGCAGAGGAGGGATTCCCATCGTAAGGCCTTGGAGGTTTCTCTCAACCTCTCGGAGACCTACTGCTGGTACTGCCAAATCTGCTGCGACTGGGATGCCTCCGTGACGTCCTGGTACTGGTATATCAGTCGGGTGCACTGCTCCCTTGTCTACATGTTGGAAACAATACATCTTTTAAAACTCTTTTACATACCCCCAAAAAATACATATACATAAAAAACTTAAAAAAAAAAACTAGACAAGGTATGGCTCAGTCTCTTACCTAACTCATCCCAGTCTTCCCCCATGGGAAAAATCAAGTCCATGCTCCCGCAAAAATCTACATCGGCATAAGGGAATTCCACTATCCAAAGGTACTGCCATCTTAGCCAGGCAAAGAAATCGCTAGTTAAATGGAACCCTGACTCCGACACTAGTCTTGGGGACAGACTAGTCCACCTCTCCATCCTAGGTTCATCCACTAGTCATACCGCCAGTGCTATCTTAGGCTGCATCTGAGGGATGCGCTCCAGAAAAAATGAGACCAAAAATGAGCCATAGCCAAACTGCTTCTGACCAGTCCTGCACCGTGAGATCTGTTCCTTCACATTTTGAAGGAACACTGCACTCCAGTTGAACAGTGTTGGTTCCAAACACTGAACACCATAAGCCACCTATGATATTGATGCCAGATGAGTGCTAGTGCTACCTGTCATGCTCGTGATAGCAAATAGTATAGACCAGAGGGGAAAATCTCGAATATCCTTGATAGGGATCCTACCCCCTACCAACTTTTCTCTTGGGATGCAGTGGCGTGCCAAATACACGTCCAACTGTTTAGGTAGCGCCCTCTGCCCAGTGAAATATATGGGGACCCCTCTTTTCGAGAGGTTGGTCAAAAATTACACATCTTCTAACTCAATGGTTAAAAGTTGTGTGCCGATTCAGAATCCTTGTTCTGCAACATCCCAGAGGCCAATCATATGCTCGAGCAATAAAATCTCTCTCTTCATTTTTTGCAACTTGAAGAACTTGATAAAACCACAAGCTCGCAAAGAAGCCTGTGTACGAGGACTCTGTAAGGCGGCTAAGTCACCCATCTCATGTTCCCTCTCTTTCCATTCAATCATGATTGTCGAAGTTACCTACAAATCAAAAAAATCAAAGGATTCGTTATTTCCACGTTTTGGCAATTTCAGAAAATTTCAAAAGCAATTTAAAACATGAAATAAGATCCCCACATCATTTAAAAGCAACCACTCACTCTTTTTAACCACCACACCCTCTCCTAAACATTTAACATTTATCAAGCAACGATAAAAACATTTTAAAAATTCAAAATGACTTTGGGGGCTGCGTGGCCATTTGGGAAGATTTTTTATGAGTTCTTTTACTAAAAACGACCTATCTAATTGACCAAAAGGGTGTTGACATCTTAACCATCCTTCTCTAAAGATTTTTTTGTAAAAGAATTCCCCATTTTCCATTAATTTTTAAAAGAGACTGATTTGGTTCTAATTGGGGCGACTTAGGGCTTCGTGTTTTAAAATAAATAATGCTATGAAAATGGATTTGAAACCATGCAATTGAAAGAGAAAGAGATGGACACCTACCTAGTCCAAATGGCGAGCAAAATGGTGAACCGTAGCTCCGGCAGCGAGAAAAACAAGATCCTCTTCAAAATGAGATGCTCCACTACTCCAAAAATCCTTGCAAGATGAAATGGTAAATAAAATTTCAAATCAATTGTTATTTATAAATTTCATTTTTTATAAGGTATGGTCATTTTTTGGGTTTCTCTAATGATATAATGGCTTCACTAAACCCTGGTTTGTAGTTCTGGCATCACAGGTTTCCTGGCATTCCTGATGGATTATTCACCTTGTCGCACTTATGAGCATAGTCTTAGTTCGTTCTTGAGCTCGACAATATGAGAACGTAACCAGGTAAACTTTTATCTCTTTTTCGGACCCGTACAGATACGAACACACAAAAAAGGAACCCCCTTGGAGTCTTCTTTAAACCCTTTTCAGACTCTCTAAATATGAAAAGATTGTCGCGTGATCTTGCTTCCTTTCACACTCATTAAAAGGCTAGAAAGGGCATCTTTCGAGCGATAGTTTAACCCTTTTTCGGTCTCGTTGGACTACTGTACGAAAAAGGAACTGAGATATTTCTCTTTTAAGTGTTTTTCCAAACTCTATAATCCCGAAAAACCTTAGAATTTTCTGTCTTTGGACTCGTTAAAGCACACATAGACAGGCCTATATGGGACCGAACCCTTACTTCTTCCGGTTCGTTAAACAAAGGAAGAGGAACTTACCGAAGGTGAGTTATATCGAGCATGTGTTATTCTCATCGATCTCATTAAATCAAAAAGAGGTACTCATCTATCTAGATGGGGGAAAAAATTGAAAGGAGCAAGCCAAGCAGTCTCTTGAGAACATCATCCAACACTTCTTAGAGTCGCCCTTGAACACGACACTTTGTCATTTGCACATATCATAATCCGTTGAACCTCTGCACTGAGCCAATCCTCTTAGTTCCTTTCACTCCTTTGGTTCACCCAATGCAAGTCACGATACCCACTGCATAGTTTTGGTCCATGTCACTGTTAGGACCTCATATTGTACCTTTTTTACCATACTTTTTACCATTATTATACCCTTCATCACTTATATTTAGATTCATAACACCACCTCATATGATCATTCCAAGGTATACAACGTCCTTTCTCATTACTATACGCTTAATCTGTTTTGCATAACATTTTACATCGCTTTTGTACTTAACCATTGATTAGAAGTGCATAAGTGTCCATATTTGCAGAATAGTATTCAAGGCCGATGCTGAAACACAAAACTGTTCAAAGTCGTTGTTGTGCTGACGCTGAAACACGAAAGTTGTTACACAGTCCGAGGACGCATATGCTGAAACATGGAGCTACTACACAGTCTAAGGTCGCATATGCCGAAACACGGAACAACTATATAGTTCGAGGACGCAGATGCTGGAACACGGAGCTGTCACTTAGTTCAGAAGTGTAGATGCTGAAACACAGAGGAGACCACCACGATGCTGAAACACGAGCCGTGACAGTTAGCAGTCAAGGCCGACACAGTCAAGGGCACAATTCACGTGGCTGAAACAGCCCGTGAATTGCGATGCTGAAACAACATCAGCAGCTATGAGAAGGAGCTGTTACACTAGCCATAACAACAATACCTCATTCAGCTCCTGTATTGGCATTCGGTTGCGTGAGAATAGGACATCCTATGCTGATTTAGAAAGAAGATCTGATTTAGCGTAGGATTCAGATATGCTTTGTAATGATTATCTCGAAGGGATTTCCCCTTTAAATTCAGGAGAAATCACCATTCGGGGGATCCGGAGTTTTGATGTATTGAAGAACTTCAGAGAAGCGGGACGCATTCTGTACTTCCAATTTGTAATGTGATATTTCAACAGATGAATATAAGACTACTTTGATTACTCGTTTCTAAGCTTTCCCGTTTCAGGGGAATCTTGTGAGAAGGGAGGGCCCACCTTCATCACAAGATTCACCCATTAGTTAGAAGTGTGTTATTTAATTTCTGTTTGTTTTTTGTTTAACTGTCGTTTGCTGAAACACTGTTTTAATGAATTCCGCTTTGCTGAAACACTATTGATTATGTCTTAGTTATTGAATGAAAATTGTAATTCTTTTTACCAGCAATCTTGTGTGATGATTTTGTGAGATTAGCAGAGAATTGGTTAAAAGGTCCCT
>ML795560.1:0-35388 GCA_009831015.1 Picea engelmannii
ATCTACAATTACTGCACCGACACGCCCAGGAATAAGCAGATGCCTCCGGAATGTGTTCGCGATCGCGATAACATATAGAGATCATTATTAGCGATGATGCAAGCCATGGGCATCTTATTCGACCTCCGGATTATCAAATGTTTGTACTGATTTTTTTGGGGTGATAATAAATCGTCTTTTTTTCCTAGGAAAAAAAGTGTAGTAATTTATCCTTTTGAGATAAAGAGGTCTCGAGCTTTATTAGATTGTGGCTTGTGAATCCTGAATCTTAAAAGGGTTGTTTGAACTTTTGGCATGGATATAGTTAAGGTCATGGCATTTCAAAGGATTGAAAAAAAAAAAGGCACAGATTCTGGTTTGCCCTCGGATTTAGTTTGTGTTTTTTAAGTGCCGGCTAATAAAACACAGACGTGAAAAATAGCAGCAATGGGAACAGCTATAATATGGCTATAAAGTTACAAAGAGGTATGATTAATTTTTGTTAAAGATAAAATTTCAATAAATTTAAATTTTCAAGTATCAAATACAAATCAAATGGGAAAATGTTTCAATGAAATCTTGCTCATTTAAATTTTCAAGTATCAAATACAAATCAAATGGGAAAATGTTTCGATGAAATCTTGCTTTAATGTCATAAATAACATTGATTCAAATCCAATTTAAATTACAATTTAATGTCATAAATAACATTGATTCAAATCCAATTTAAATTACAATTAAAATTCAAATCCAATTTAAAATTCAAATACAATTAAATTTAAAATCCAATTTAAATTACAATTAAAATCCAATTTAAATTTAAATTCAATTCAAATTGGATTCAAAGTGAGGACAAATTAATATTTCAAATCTAAATATTACTTCAAATCCAATTTAAATTATTACTTCAGATCCCGTTTAAATCATCTTATTGAATTTGCCTCAAATTATGTTTTAAATTATTACTTCTATTGAATTTGCCTCAAATACAAAATAAAGAAGAAATTATTGATTATAATCGGAAACATAAACATATGTTTTAAATTATTACTTCTATTGAATTTGCCTCAAATCCAAAATAAAGAAGAAATTAAATTATTGATTATAATCGGAAACATAAATATATGTTTTAAATTATTACTTCTAATGAATTTGCCTCAAATCCAAAATAAATCCAAAATAAAGAAGAAATTAAATTATTGATTATAATAGGAAACATAAACATATGTTTTAAATTATTACTTCTATTGAATTTGCCTCAAATCCAAAATAAATCCAAAATAAAGAAGAAATTAAATTATTGATTATAATCGGAAACATAAACATATGTTTTAAATTATTAATTCAGATCGAATTTGCCTCAAATCCAAAATAAAGAAGAAATTATTGATTATAATCAGAAACATAAACATATGTTTTGAACTTAAATTAATAGAAAATATGAATTCAAATTCAAAACAAAAATAAATAAAAATTATTGATTACAATGGAAAAATATTTGAATTTAAATAAATAAAAACTCATTATAAAAATCTTTAATAAAAATTTATCAATATAAAAAAAATTACATTATTTTTTAAAATCCAAAACACATTTAAATTTAATTTCAAAACTTAATAAAGAAAAACCCCTTTAAAGGGAAGAGAATGTGGGAGGGAACGGCTCTATAGGCGCACACACATCCCCGGCTCGGCTCAGGGCGTCACACTTGGTAGCCTTTCCTCCTAATTGTGTTCATATGGGTTCAATGTTAGAAGGAGCCACCTTTGAGCGAACTACTTTCCTCCTTCTACGTTCATTTCTCTTATACCTTTGGGTTGGATGGTTTATTTGTTATTTATGGGAAGGTTTTTTTTGTGGGAAATTTAGAGCACACACATCCTCGAATCAGCTTGTGACATCACGCTTGGTAGCCTTTTCCTCCTAATTGTGTTCATATGGGTTCAATGTTAGAAGGAGCCACCTTTGGGGTTCATTTTTCCTATACCTTTGCATTGGATGGTTTATTTGTTATTTATGGCAATGAAGGTTCTTTTTGTGGGAAACTTACGGCTCACGACGTCACACTTAGTAATATTTCTTCCTAATTGTGTTCATAGGGTTCAATGTTAGAAGGAGCAACCTTTGGGGCAAACTACTTTCCTCCTTCTACATTCATTTCTCATATACCTTTGCGTTGGATGGTTTATTTGTTATTTATGGCAATGAAGATTCCTTTTGTGGGAAATTTAGCGCACACACATCCTCGAATCAGCTCACGACGTCACGCTTGGTAGCCTTTCCTCCTAATTGTGTTCATATGGGTTCAATGTTAGAAGGAGCGACCTTTGGGGTTCATTTTTCCTGTACCTTTGCGTTGGATGGTTTATTTGTTATTTATGGCAATGAAGGTTCCTTTTGTGGGAAACTTATCGTCCCAGCCTCTCTTTGTCAGCGTTCATCATTCAGTCTTCAGGTTTATAGACGACCTCCTCCATGGTCCAGCCCTTTGCCACCCCCAACTTCGTCTCTCACCACTCTGTGCTCTCATCTTTCTTTGGATTTCTCCCTAACTTCGATTGCTCCCTCTGACCTTTCTGTTGTTCTCTAGTTTTCCCCTTTTGTTGGCCCTCTTCTCTGATCGGTCTTCATGGTGAGAGGAAGTTATAGTCGTTGCTCGAGAAGTAGGAGAGGCGGACTCACTACCTCACAAGTGTAGATACATGTTTAAGAGTCAACAACAATATACCAAACCAATACTCCTCCATAAATTCAAGATGAAATTGAACTCAACGAAGCTGATACAAGGGTCCATAGGCATTTCACTGAGCAGTACAAAGTTGTGGATGTTGACATGCGCTTCTGGATTCTCAACTCCCATTCTTTACACACTTGGGTTATGGACGTTGACATGCACTCTTGGATTCTCGACTCTGATTCTTCACACACTCCAGAAACTATGTATTACCAAACAATTGACTTATATTGGCATATGAAGTCTCTTATGGGAAACGTGTTGGTCAAATGAGGCAAAGCCTATTAGGATATTCTACTCCAGCTGGATGATGTTCAACCGCAAATCAAACTGGTAGACTTCAAGATCAATCTACTCAAGAAGCTAGTAGGCATGGACTTCATCGGGCTCAACATAGCTCAACCCTAGGTTCCTGTGGAAAAGTACTTTCAGGACTTTTCTGAGTCCATTCTCCTGCCTATGCCAAGGTTAAGATCGACGATCAATAGAAATCTGACAGATCCTTGGATCTACGGTCCTGGACCCCATCGCTACTTGCGAAGGCTGAAGGGGTCAAGGCATTAATGCCTGCGCTCCTCCTCTAGATCCATTGGTCCTAACAGATTTGGGGTATTTTCGAAAGGATCCCGACCGTTCGTCTACTAAATGACGGAATACTCCCTTTCGATAATTGGACTCGGTATCCTTTCTGAGCTTGAATCATGAAATTCAACCTCTTGGAGCTTCAAACTCCCATGACTCTGAGACCTTAGAGAACTACTCTTTCTTGCATAAGGTTTCCAGACTCGGATCGCATGAACCTTCAGACGGTTATTGGGCAATTGTCCCTGATCTTAGTCAAGTCTCTAGGTAAAGGTTCGGTACGGTTCCAAGGTTTATGGGGTAATTCCCGGGGAAAATTGCTCTTGAGGAGCCTTCCTAGAATATTACGAGAATCAAGAAAACAAGACGATTCTCTGTGGATCAAAATCATGCCCCGGACTTAATCATTTGTACAGAAACAAACTATGGCATGTAAGTATACACATGCATCCATTATTTCCAATCTAAAACACCAGGCAATCATTCCACACAAAAATCATTATGGGCGTATAAACATGATCATGTATTCATGATATTCAATTCAAAATACAAGGCATAAAACACTTATCAGGTCCACCAGGCGTGATGCAACTGCTGAGAGGGGTTCTAGTTTCCACCCAACCATAGGCTCAGTGACTCCAAACCGATTTACCACTAGCCACCCCCGAGCTAGACCACGATGCTCTGAGATTCAATCTCTTACTTCCAGCTCAACGGAAGTCAAGGACGAAGGTTACTCTCATTCTCCTGATACAGGAAAATAATCCAGGATGAAGGTTACTCTCCTTCTCCTATGTTCAGAACTCCATGTGTTTCCAGAGTTTCTCCAGTTCTCTTCCACGATCCCTGTCACGCGCGCGCTCTCTCTACCCTCTACGACACTTCCTCTCTTGCCTTTTTCTCTACAAGATTACATGTGGCACGAATTTCCCCATCCATGGTCAGGTTTGAGAGGTTTTACGAATGGTCGGTTCAACCCCATCCCCTCATTACCTCTTGAGGAGCCTCCCCACCTACCAATTTGACGGGAAATTCATTCCAGGGTCAGAGAATTGCTTTGGTCTTTGAGCAAGTAAAAACCAGTATGGTACTGGCTCGGTGGAAGTTAACGCAACTATTCCAGGTCCCTTCCACCACCTTTCATTAGCCATCGTGGTCTCTTTTAGCAAATCCCCCTCTCAGCAGTCATGTAACACATATTCATAACATAATTTACATTTATCAACCTTTTATACAAAGGTCCATCAAAACAAACGTTCACACCTTCAAGTTTTCTATAGTTCCTGGCCAATATAGTTATATTTACAGACAGGGGGAAATAGGGTGTTACAATTCCCTGCCCCTTAAAGGAACATCGTCCTCAATGTTTTATCTATCAATATGACGTGTATGTACAAAACTAAACAAAATCGAATATGCATGTTTCATGGCATCTTCCATTTCCCACGTAGCCTCATCGGGGCCAAAACATTTCCACTGCACCTTGACCTATGCAATGGTTCGGTTCCTGAGTGGGGTTTCCCTTCTGTCCAGTATGCATAGAGGTTCTGGCAGGAATTCTCCCTCTGGTTCCACCTAGATCACAGACCAGTCAATTATATGATTAGAATCATGTACATATTTCTTCAACAATGAAACATGGAAAACATTATGTGCTTTTACTGTGGGAGGAAGTGCTAGCCTATAGGATACAAGTCCCACTCTATCTAGAACTTCAAAGGGTCCACAATACCGAGGTGCCAACTTGGCACAAGCTCCCATCCTCAAGGAACTCTTCCTGGGCCTAACTCTGAGATATACGTGGTCTCCCGTCTTGAATTCTCTTGGAGTTCTCTTTCTGTCGGCGTAACTTTTCTGTCTGTTCTAAGTGACCTTTAGATTTTGTTTTATCTGAATCACTTGTTGTTCCATTTCTTTCAACATGTCTGATCTAATAGTGATTTTTTTTATGTGATTACTCCAACTTAATGGAGTGTTGCGCAGCCTACCATAGAGGACTTTGAAATGACTCATCTTTAGGGATTCTTGGTAGTCGTTGTTGTAGGCAAATTCCACCAGTGGCAGGTAATATTCCCACTTTTTAGGTTGATGCATTACATGCATCATTAGCATGTCTTCTAATATTTGGTTCACTCTTTCCATCTATCCATCGGTTTGAGGATGATAGGCTGTGCTAAATAGTAATTTGGTCTCCAAACCAGCCATCAAGGATTTTCAAAAGTTGGAAGTAAATTGCGTGTCTCTGTCAGACACGATCTCTTTAGGCATACCATGTAGTCTGAATATCTCCTTCATGAATATGTTGGCGATGTCTATTTCCTTGCAAGTCGATTTGACGGGGATAAAATGAGCGGGCTTGTTCAGTTTATCCACCACCACCATGATGGCGTCATTCTGTGTGGCTGATGTTGGTAATCCAGTGATGAAATCCATGGAAATGGTCTCCCATTTCCATTCCGAGATTGGTATAGGTTGTAATAATCTTGTTGGGTGTCGATGTTCTGCTTTAACCTGTTGGCATTCTATGCATTTGGCTAAATACTTAGCTATGTCTTTCTTCAATCCAGGACAATAGAATTGTTTCCTGGTGGTCGTGATCATCTTCTGGTATCCTGGGTGACCAGTATATGGTATTTTATGTAGTTCATCCATTATGAAGCTCTTTAAGTCATCACAATCTAGAATATACAATATGTTTTTGTAAGTTAGAAAACCTCCATCTATCATCTGGTAACCTTCATACTTTATCTCTGCGGGTTCTTTCTCCAGGTACGAGGTCACGGTCTGGAAGAATGTGTCGGTTTCTTATGCATTCCTGACTCTTTCCTTGACATTCATCTCCCAGGTTCTCATTGCTGCCAGGTGAATTGTTTTCATACTTCTGCTAAGGGAATCAGCCACCTTATTTTCCTTTCCCTTGATATGTTTGATTTCGAAATCAAACTTGCTAAGAAGGGCCATCCACCTAGCTTGTCTAGCATTGAGTTTTGGTTGGTAAAACAGGTGTCACAATCCACAGTGGTCTGTCATAAGTACAAATTTCCTACCCAGGAGGTAATGCCTCCACATTTTCAAGGCATGCACTATGGCAGCCATCTCTAGATCATGGGTCACATAGTTGACTTCATGCTCATTCAATTTCTGGGATTCATAGTAGACTATGCTTCCTTCTTGCATAAGGACTCCTCCAAGCCCTTCCTTTCAGGCATCTGTGCACATGAGGAAGTCAATTTCGGGATCGGTGATCTTTATCATGGGTGCATGGGTCAATAGGTTTTTTAGGGACTAAAACCTTTCTTCACATTTTGGGGTCTAAAGGAATTTAACTCCTTTCTTCTGGAGGGTAGTTATTGGACAACCAATCTTGGAGAATCCTTTTATAAACCTCCTATAGTATCCTGCTAATTCCATAAAGTATTTGATGTCCAAAACGTCCTTTGGGGTAGGATATTCCATGATATACCTAATCTTGTCAGGGTCTACTACTACCCCTTCTTCAAATATGATATGGCCCAAGTAATGTATTTTCTTCTAGAAAAAGTCACACTTGCTAAATTTGGCATAGAGATGATGTTATCTTAGCACTTGAAGTACAAGTCTAAGGCGTTCCTCATGTTCCTCCCTATTCTTGGAGTAGATTAGTATATCATCAATAAGAACCAATACAAATTTGTCTAGGAAGTTGCTGAGCACATTGTTCATCAAGCACATAAAAGTGGCAGGGGCATTGGTTAATCCAAATGGTACTACCACAAACTCGTAGTGACCATGTCTCATCCTGAACGCATTTTTGTGGATGTCTTCACCCTTGATTCGGACTTGATGGTATCCAGATCTCAAGTCAATATTTTAGAAGATGGAAGCACCTCCCAATTGATCGAACAAGTCATAGATCTGGGGTAAGGGGTACTTGTTCTTTATGGTTACCTTATTGAGTTGTCTATAGTCTATGCATAGTCGAAGGGTACCATCTTTCTTCTTCACAAACATGACTGGTGCTCCCCATGGGGACACGTTGGGCCGGATATAGCCTTTGTCCATCATTTGTTTTAGTTGTAGTTTAAGCTCAACTAGCTCGGGTGTGCTCATCCTGTAGGGTGTCTTAGACATTGGCACTGTTCCTGGTGCAAGTTCTGTCGAGAAGTCAATGTCCCTTCTCGGAGGTAGACCTAGTACCTCTTCTGGAAATACATCTCTATATTATCTTAGTGTGGGGTGGTCTTCAAGGCTTGGTTTGTCATATTTGGTTGATTCCAACACCTATATCGCATATAGTGGAAATCCATTTTTACAATACTTTCTCATTTGAAGGGTTGATATTCATCTCACCGAGACAGGTTTTTAGATCCCTTGAAGGGTTATCCTTCTTCCTTCTTCACTTACACATTCTAAGGTTTTATGGTAACAGTCCAATCTGGCTTTGTATGTGGCTAACCAGTCCATACCAATCAACAGGTCATACGATCCTAGGGGTATTATGTTAAGGGTTGCTTGGGTGGGGAATTCACCCATAGTGATTTGGCATGCTGGTATAACCTTCGCTACCTTTCTTTTGGTGCCAGTGACTAATTGTACCAACCATGGCTTGGCATGTTTGTGTGGTTGTAATTTACACTTATCAACGACCTGAGGGGCTATATAACTCAAATTTGAACTAGGGTCAATTAGAATAGACACTAGATGGTTGGTGATCATACCTTCCATATCCATCAATGAAGCTTGGTGGTCAGCTTGTTTATTATCCATGAATGCATAAATTTGCGGCATACTCCTGGCCACGTCATTGACGATGGTAGCTTCTTGGACGTTGTAAATTCTCCGACTGCTCTGTTGTCGGTGTGGGAAGTCCCTCAGTAGATGTTCTTCTCCACAACCCCAACATTTCAAGGGTTCTTTATTTGGGTCATCAATCTTTCCTGGGGTAGGTCCAAAAGGTTTATTTTCACTCTAGGAGGGGAAATTCTGCTGGTGTACACTTCAGGTCGGGAAGCTCATCCTTGAGTCCTTCTTATAGTTTTTAAATCTTGGGGATTTAAACCCCTTTTTCTGGAATTCTGAACTATTCTTCTGCTTCTAGCCTTCGCAAGGTTATCTTTGATGCCCAAGTTGTTCATAACAATATCTTGCCTTTCAGATAGTGTCTTCTAGGGTCTTTGGCTCGTCAAACTCAATCAAGTTATGATAGTCCTTAGGTAGTCCACTGATGAATCGTTGCACCTTTGTTTTTTCTTCTTTTATATAGGGTACGTACCTCAACAACTCAAGGAATCTGTTGACATATTCCTCTATGGTGAGTTTCCCTAGCATGAGTTCATAAAACTCTTTAGTCTTTTCATAGAAACATTTTTCCAACAGATACTTCTTCCTGAAGTATTTTTCAAACCGTTCCCAAGACAAGTCTTCTTCATGAATCCCTTTCACATTCTTAAGGTCCTCCCACCAAATGGAATCTTTCTCATTCAGGTTGAAAGTGGATACTCGGGCCTTCAAGTTTTCTGAGAAGTCATGGACTCTGAAATACTTCTTTAGTCCAAGCAGCCAGGCCTCCGCTTCCTCTCCCCTCTTTATCTCACTGTCGAAAGAGGGTGGTTTATCCTTCTTGAATTCTTCGAGGTTATAATTTTTGGAATTCTTTCATTTTTTCTATTTCCTTTGAGAATGTGGACTAGTTCTGCTACTAGAAGATCCCTCCAAGTTGCCAATTTCCTTTCCAGAGGAATCGTCCGACACTTGTCCCTTATCTCTGGGGTGGACCTTTCTTGAGGTGCTCTTCCCAGTGTGGCCACTTAAAAGTCCACGTTTTCGTATCTCAGGTGGACTTCGACTCCTCTTTGTCTGTCGTCGATCCGCGTGACTGGTGTCAGGTCCATGCTGCAATTGTCTTTGTATGTCGGATAAACTCTGTAGCAAGACTGCATTAATTTCTGTTTGCTTCTCTTGTTGTTTTATCAACCTCTCGTTGTGAGCCTTGCAGCTCTGTAGTTCGACCATGAGGCTCTTCACAGTCTCAGCTAGATCTGGAGGGGTCTCTACTGCCCTCCTTTCATCAGACTCTTCGTCTCTAGTGTGGGAGCCATCCCCCACTTCGTGGCGCGTCACCATTCTATACGTCTTCAATTTCCCGCGGTTGATCGTCTACTTGTGTGCAGACAAAAACACTTGTTGTTAGTCAACACTATATTCATTCACAACCAACACATAATTCATATTTCCTAAATGCATACACACAATAGGAATTTCATTCTTAACTTCGACTTTTGGTAAAGGGGGTTAAGATAGAGGGTTACTCTTTTTAAGGGTACTTCAAATGGATTTTATGCACAACTCGTTCATGAGCTCAAAAAGGCCAAGTGTTGTAACCATGCTCTGATACCAATTTCTAACACCCCCATGATGGGCGTGAATAAAAATAATTTTTTTATATTCTCATTTTCGAGCCAAATCAGCTCTTCGACTCCCTACCGAGGTCTTGCTAACAAATCCACAGACCTCATTGAACCCGACGCGAGATTTCCCCATACGACCACAAGGTATGACTGTGTGCTTATGAGAGATGCTTCGCATTTCGAGACTTTTGGGATGTGAAGCCACCCAAACTCTCACTCCTGAACTCCCGACCTCTGGTTCCCTCCCAAGAAATCGGATCTATGGTCCTGTGCTATCCCCTCGATCAACGGTTGTGATCGTATCGTAATTTCCCGTATTGGGATAATGAACGTGAGCCAACTCTAACTCTTTGTTCCCTGAAATCCTAATTCCTGTAACACCTGTCTAAACCCTCCGCCTATGTGACCGTTGAGCATGACCAGGGGCTGAGTCTTCGAGCTCGTCGGGACTTCGCGTCCCTCGACTTCTCATTTCCTCGAACTCTCGAGTCCCGAAATGTCAATCCCCGAGTTAGACCCTTAGCCAACTACTAGCGCCTACCTCCTCCTTCTACCACATGACCCTGTCCTATGAACTAGGGCCAATCCACAGAGCACGTCGGGGTTTCGTATACCAGGATTTCGTGACTTACAAAACCGAGGGGTCTTTCCCTTTGGTCTCTCGGTCGCCGAAATGCTGAAACTCGTTCACAATTAAACCGACGGCCCAAATCACTCATGGATCAACGACCACGATCACATCGCGATTTCGTGAATCGTGAGTTTGTGCGGTCCTACCCTTTGACCACTCCAAGTCGCGAGTCAAGGAAATGCTACCCGACTGCCATGTGTCCTCTACCGATGGATGGTTTCAATTTCTTCGGGACTTTCAGGACTTTTCCGAGTCCATTGTCATGCCTATGCCAAGGTTAAGATCAATGGTCAATAGAACTCTAACAGATCCTTGGATCTACAGTCCTGGACCCCATCGCTACTTGCGAAGGCTGAAGGGGTCGAGGCATTAACGTCTGCACTCCTCCTCTAGATCTATTGGTCCTGATAGATATGGGGTATTTCTAAAAGGATCCTGCCCATTCGTCTACTAAACAACGGAATACTCCCTTTCGATAATTGGACTCACTATCCTTTCTAAGCTTGAATCATGAAATTCAACCTCTCGGAGCTTCAAACTCCCACGACTCCGAAACCTTAGAGAGCTACTCTTTCTTGCATAAGGTTTCCAGACCCGGATCGCATAAACCTTCACATGGTTCTTGGGCAATTGTCAGTCGAGTCTCTGGGTAAAGGTTCGGTACAATTCCAAGGTTTATGGGGTAATTCCCGGGGAAGAGTGTTCTTGAGGAGCCTTCCTAGAATATTACGAGAATCAAGCAAACAAGAGGATTCTCGATGGAGATAACTCATGCCCCAAACTTAATCATTTGTACAGAAACCAACTATGGCATGTAAGTATACACATGCATCCATTATTTCCAGTCTAAAACACCAAGCAATCATTCCACACAAAAATCATTATGGGCGTATAAACATGAGTGTCTATTCATGATATTCAATTCAAAATACAAGGCATAAAACACTTATCAGATCCACCAAGCGTGATGCAACTGCTGAGAGGGGTGCTCATTTCCACCCAACCGTAGGCTCAGTGACTCCAAACGGATTTACCACTAGCCACCCTCGAGCTAGACCACGATGCTCTGAGATTCAATCTCTTACTTCCAGCTCAATGGAAGTCAAGGACGAAGGTTACTCTCCTTCTCCTGATACAGAAAAATAATCCAGGACGAAGGTTACTCTCCTTCTCCTATGTTCAGAACTCTTTGTGTTTCCAGAGTTTCTCCAGTTCTCTTCCGCAATCCCTTTCACGCACACTCTCTCTACCCTCTACCACACTTCCTCTCTTGCCTTTTTCTCTGCAAGATTTAGTGTGGCGCGAATTTCCCCATCCGTGGTCAGATTTTAGAGCTTTTACGAATGGGCGGTTCCTCCCCATCCCCTCATTAACTCTTGAGGAGCCTCCCCACCTACCAATCTGAAGGGAAATTCATTCCAGGGTCAGAGAGTTGCTTTGGTCTTTGAGCAAGTAAAAACTAGTATGGTACTGGCTCGGTGGAAGTTAACGCAACCATTCCAGGTCCCTTCCACCACCTTTCATTAGCCATCATGGTCTCTTTTAGCACATCCCCCTCTCAACAGTGATGCAACACATATTCATAACATAATTTACATTTATCAACCTTTTATACAAAGGTCCATCAAAACAAACGTTCACACCTTCAAGTTTGCCATAGTTCCTGGCCAATATAGTTATATTTACAGACTGGGGGAAACAAGGTGTTACAATTACAAAATGGTCGAGTGCGGCTGAATAAACTAAGAATACTCGACTAGATCAACAGACAAAGGATATTAGCCGGAATACAAATAAGCAACTAAAATATAATACCTGACATATGGGAGCATTGTTGAATCAATGGATGCGCTGGGACTATGGCAGCTCTGACGATAACTACTGGAAGTCTGGAAAGTTTGCCCTATACTACTCGGAATGGCCTGGAAACTGTTCCAAATGATGCACCCTGGTCTAGTCCTCAGTACTGGTAACTGTCGAACCCTTCTGCTAGTGAGTTTGGACCTCGGATGGATCCCCTTGAGGGAATGTGCCCCTCTTTCTCTGGCAAAATGCATCCTAGTGATTCCACTGTCGGAATCGAACGAGATGTGTCTCAAAATGACCGCCTTGGTCTTCTAGGAAATGGGTCGGAAGGGTTTCCCTGAATATGGCATGATGCTCACTCTAGAACCCCAAATGTATCCACCAAAAGTGTCGCACATCCAAGTCTAGAAAATGCGCCTCAGTTGATTCCTCCGTCGGAGTTTGATGAGGAACTAGGCAAAAGATGCGCCTTGCCTTCCTCTCAAATGGGTCGAAGGGAAATCTCAGAATTCTCCCTGGATGGGATAAGTCGACTAAAAGCCCTCTCAGAAGTTGCGCCTTCACTCTAGATGAATGCGCCCTTGCTGTTGAACATCGTGTAACTGCTGCTAAAGAATGATGGAAGACCTGAATGATCTCCCCGGTGACTAGGGTGTGTCTCTCAACACCAAAATCAACCAACTAGTGTCTTCCTCCTGGAATCCACTGAACTATCTCTCCTTAGATGCGCCTCTTCTACTCAATGACAAGTCATAATCTGCATAATAATGAATTAGGTCACTGACCCTTCCTTTATAGCTTTCCAAAACCCTAAATCATGTTGAAACCCTAATTCACCGTTGACTTCCAAAACCCTAATCACTGTTGAAACCCTAATTCACTATTGACTTCTATTTTTAGCTCATAATGACTTAAAAGCGCTTTTAACCCTTTTTAGCTCAATGTCACATTCTGAATATAACACCTATGACTGGAGTGACCTCTAGTAACCTTGTTTACCCCTCTTTGGCCCTGGCTATAGTCTAACGGGGTGGTTTAGACCATTAAGCCTCCTCTCTGGAGCTCCTATTTGGAAAGGGACATTACAGTGGGTCATCATATGTGTAGGAATAAAGTTTTACTAATAAAAATCACCTCCATATCATCCTTTGCTAACATATTTTGATGTGTTTTTGTTGCTCCACAAAGAACTCCTCCATTTCGTCGTCATAAGAGCCATATGGTCCACGTTAAAATTACACAGAGATCATGGAAACATAAGATTACTTAGGAGATCATTAAAAATACAAAACACCATTAGGTTACCTTGTCTAGTCCCCCCATCGGTCTCCAAAGACTACAAAAGCCATGACATTCATTTCATTTCTCCACAAAGTCCACAGTTTCTCCATAACAATGGTTCCAAACAATTGATCATCACCATCATATACTTATGGTAACATGGGAAAGTAAATGGCAAAGACTAACATGTTGTGCTCACCTTTTGTAGAAAGTGTGAAGGAAACCACATTAGATGCCAAACAAACATAAGGTGGATGCCACTATAAACACAAGAAAGAGAATGAAAAGAAGAAACCAACTATGCAATAGACGAGCGACTACAGGGATGATTGCAAGGATGGTCAAGCAAACATACATGACCAAGAATACCAACAACAATGAGGGATGAACAAGGTCTAGGTATCCTTTGTGAATAGGGATCAGAACCCATTAAAAAATGCCAAGGAATGGAGTGACCAAGAAAAATGGAACAAACGAGCATAAAAAACCATAACTTCATTGCAAATTGAATAGTTTACCCACCCTCGTCCACTTAAGCATCAAACATGAGCATTTCGTATGGGATTTGGTGGTGTTTAGGTCTCCAATTAAAACCCCTTTTGAGGGGTGAACCATTGTTGGCTTCCCTCCCCTAGCATTTCTTATGGGATTTGGTGGTGTTTAGGTGGCCAATTGAAACCCCTTTTGAGGGGTGAACCACTATTGGCTTTCCTCCCCTCGTGCGCACATATTCTAAACTATGATAGTAAGGATCCCTTTATGTGATCCCTAGTAGCTACAATACAAATGTCGCTCAAGCCGAAGGGAATGGAAACCCTGGAGCTAATAATAGAACTCCACTTCATGTGACCAGTCGGCTAGATTTTTTATATTATAACTACTAATGTCGGTGGGTCGAAATCCTATCACACCGACCGTCCGCGTCGTTAGGGCGGAACGACTTCTTGTCGCAGAATTCCAATTCAGTTAACGTAATGCAATTAAATCCGCGTTTGTCTGAGAGGCGTTTTGTTTGCATCCAAAGCGCGCCACCGCAGTGGACATGGGGTCGATTGCCATCAAAAGCCCACACGCGTAAAACCGCTTTCGGTGCCTGGACAACTTTGTCGAAACGGCGTTGAATCCTCATCCCGACACAGCCAAAAAGTTTAAATTAATTTAACAATCTCAGACATTCACCAAAGCCAAAAACGTTTTCATATTCCTATGTCCGCCATTCGCATTGGAATGATAATTGAGAGATGTTGAAGTCTACCTACGGTTCATGCTGGGACTAAACATTTCAAAACTGAAAGAGATTTGTTGCACTGAATTATATTCTTCCCTTTCTCTGTCATAAGAGATTCGTTGCACTGAATTATACGCCGCCCTGTTACGAGTTTCAATTTTCAGATTAATTAATTAATGGTTTAATTTAAACGTTATATGTTTACCTTTTTTATTTTCCAGCAAAATTTAGTTATGACGAAATTACAACTTTATTAGTTAAATTATGTTTTTTTTTATGCATAAATGGATTCTACATTTTTTTAATTTTTTATTAAATTTTGGAAAAAAAAATGGATAAAATAAAAATATAATAGTTATTTAAAATAATTAAAAACCTCCTCCTAAAAGATTAACAACATTAAAATAAAAAATTACCATTTCAAAATTGGATTTTTGAATTATTTATAATTATTATTAATTATTAATATATTTAAATATAAATAAAATGTATTTTATTGAAAAATATCGCCATCACTAACAGTTTGAAAACCTCATATGTCCTAGAGCACTCACAACTTTGAAATAAAAAAATAGACCACTACCAACTTTGAATAAAAAAGGGTGCAATAAAGTTATAAAATTGAAAAAGTAATGTCAAAAAGTAAATAGTAAATATCACTTAGAACATAAAATAAAAAGTCACTTTACATCTTTGATACACATAATAGCATAAGCCACATTACATCTTCAATATACATAACAACATAAGTTACATTAATATTACATATTTAGTATGCATAACATAAACATTTATATATTGAGTATGTAGGGAAAAAAGTTTTACTTTCAATTTGAAAGGTTGTTTTATTTTTTTAAATGTAATCTTGGTAAGTGAGATGTGTATTAAAGTTGGCGTTAATTAGTTATTTTTAAAATATAATTAGTTTTGGGATAAGAATAAAAAAATGTTAAGGTTATTGTAATTATAATATATGATTATGAAGTTTCAGGGTTACAGTATTTTTAGAGAATGGTATAGAAAAATAAAGTAAAGGCACAGATTCTGGTTTGCCCTCGGATTTAGTTTGTGTTTTTTAAGTGCCGGCTAATAAAACACAGACGCGAAAAATAGCAGCAATGGGAACAGCTATAATATGGCTATAAAGTTACAAAGAGGTATGATTAATTTTTGTTAAAGATAAAATTTCAATAAATTTAAATTTTCAAGTATCAAATACAAATCAAATGGGAAAATGTTTCAATGAAATCTTGCTTTAATGTCATAAATAACATTGATTCAAATCCAATTTAAATTACAATTAAGTAATGGTCATTTCAAAATATTATTTTGAAATTCAATTCAAATTGGATTCAAAGTGAGGACAAATTAATATTTCAAATCTAAATATTACTTCAAATCCAATTTAAATTATTACTTCAGATCCAGTTTAAATCATCTTATTGAATTTGCCTCAAATCCAAAATAAAGAAGAAATTATTGATTATAACATAACATATGTTTTAAATTATTACTTCTATTAAATTTGCCGAAGAAATTCTTGATTATAATCGGAAACATAAACATATGTTTTAAATTATTATTTCAGATCGAATTTGCCTCAAATCCAAAATAAAGAAGAAATTATTGATTATAATCGGAAACCTAAACATATGTTTTGAACTTAAATTAATAGAAAATATGAATTCAAATTCAAAACAAAAATAAATCTAAACATATGTTTTGAACTTAAATTAATAGAAAATATAAATTCAAAACAAAAATAAATAAAATTATTGTTTTGAACTTAAATTAATAGAAAATATAAATTCAAAACAAAAATAAATAAAATTATTGATTACAATGAGAAAAATATTTGAATTTAAATAAATAAAAACTCATTATAAAAATCTTTAATAAAAGCTTATCAATATAAAAAAAAAATTACATTATTTTTTAAAATCCAAAACAAATTTAAATTTAATTTCAAAACTTAATAAAGAGAAACTCCTTTAAAGGGAAGAGAATGTGGGAGGGAACGGCTCTACAGGCGCACACACACCCTCGACGTCACACTTGGTAACCTTTCCTCCTAATTGTGTTCATATGGGTTCAATGTTAGAAGGAGCCACCTTTGAGCGAACTAGTTTTCTCCTTCTACGTTCATTTCTCTTATACCTTTGGGTTGGATGGTTTATTTGTTATATATGGGAAGGTTTTTTTGGTGGGAAATTTAGTGCACACACATCTTTGAATCAGCTTGCGACATTACGCTTGGTAGCCTTTCCTCCTAATTGTGTTCATATGGGTTCAATGTTAGAAGGAGCCACCTTTGGGGTTCATTTTTCCTGTACCTTTGCATTGGATGGTTTATTTGTTATTTATGGCAATGAAGGTTCTTTTTGTGGGAAACTTACGGCTCACGATGTCACACTTAGTAATATTTCTTTATAATTGTGTTCATAGGGTTCAATGTTAGAAGGAGCAACCCTTGAGGCGAACTACTTTCCTCCTTCTACATTCATTTCTCATATACCTTTGCGTTGGATGGTTTATTTGTTATTTATGGCAATGAAGGTTCCTTTTGTGGGAAATTTAGCTCACACACATCCCCGAATCGGCTCACGACGTCACACTTGGTAGCCTTTCCTCCTAATTGTGTTCATATGGGTTCAATGTTAGAAGGAGCGACCTTTGGGGTTCATTTTTCCTGTACCTTTGCGTTGGATGGTTTATTTGTTATTTATGGCAATGAAGATTCTTTTTGTGGGAAACTTATCATCCCAGCCTCTCTTTGTCAGCCTTCAGCATTCAATCTTCAGGTTTATAGATGACCTCCTCCATGGTCGAGCCCTTTGCCACCCCCAACTTCATCTCTCACCACTCTGTGCTCTCATCTTTCTTTGGATTTCTCCCTAACTTCGATTGCTCCCTTTGACTTTTCTGTTGTTCTCTAGTTTTCCCCTTTTGTTGGCCCTCTTCTCTGATCGGTCTTCATGGTGAGAGGAAGCTATAGTCGTTGCTCGAGAAGTAGGAGAGGCAAACTCACTACCTCACAGGCGTAGATACATGTTTAAGAGTCAACAACAATATACCAGACCAATACTCCACCATAAATTCAAGATGAAATTGAACTCAACGAAGTTGATACAAGGGTCCACAGGCATTTCACTGAGCAGTACAAAGTTGTGGATGTTGACATGCGCTCTTGGATTCTCGACTCCCATTCTTTACACACTTGGTTTATGGACGTTGACATGCGCTCTTGGATTCCCGACTCTGATTCTTCACACACTCCAGAGACTATGTATTACCAAACAATTGACTTATATTGGCATATGAAGTCCCTTATGGGAAAGGTGTTGGTCAAATGAGGCAAAGCCTATTAGGCTATTCTACTCCAGCTGGATGATGTTCAACCGCAAATCAAACTGGTAGACTTCAAGATCAATCTGCTCAAGAAGCTAGTAGGCATGGACTTCATCGGGCTCAACATAGCTCAACCCTAGATAATGCTTTGCATGCTTAACTTTTTGTATGATAAACCTATTAAGTTTTTGGTATACTAGTTTCATAGGTAGTGAGGCTATGGCTCATCCTCATCTTAGATATGAGAATGTTACTCATACTCCTATTAGCTCTTACTATTTTTCTTTCAAACTCTAGTATTTTATGTTATGTAGTACTAAGTTTTATAAGCTTCTTTTTTGTTGTTGGTACGACATACCACCCTCTAGTTTTTCAAGTTAATATGAAATATTGTGAATAACTTAAAAAAAATTAATAAATAAAAAATATATAAAAATTTAAATCTAAAAATCAATTTAAAATATATTTAAACTTAAATTAAAATAAAATATTAATTTAAATTTAAATTAAATGAACTAAAATAAATGAATGCTCATAAAAGTTTATGAAAGATGATAATAAAAATGAATTATTTTTTTAATTCTCAAACAAATTTAAATATAGTTTCTATATATATATATATAAACTTAAATTTAAAATAAATATGTATTGATTTAATGAGAAATTTTTAATTAAATCTTAAATTCATATATATATTGAATGAAAAATAGATTAAAGATTAAATTTTTAATTTTAATAAACACTTAGAATAATTTAAAAAATAGATTACATATTATTAAAAATTAAACAAAATTGAAGGAAAAAAAAGTGAGCAAATAAAGAAAACTATGAAGACAAAATTTTAATAAAAATTGTTTTAGTTGAAAAATTATGAATTTAAATCCAAAACAAATATAAAATATAAAAAATAAGTAGAAAAATACAATAATTTTTTATTCAAAATAAATAAATAAAAGATAAAAACCAGAAAAATATTTTTTATTCAAAAAAATATTGATTCAGATTCAAAATAAATAGAAAAAATAATGAACTTGTGAAATTAAAACAAATCCCTCACTCGATTGTTTATAAACCAAAAAAATTGGAGGAAAATAATCAACTCAAATCTAAAACAAATGAGAGGCATCATTGTTTTTGGACATAAAACTTCTTTTTTAAATCTAATTTTTGGACATAAAACTTATTTTTAAAATCTCCTTCTTTTCATTTACAAGTTTAAAACAAAACAAAAATGCAAATTAATAACAAATATATTTTACAAATTTATCATTTAAAATCTCCCTCATATAATTAACAAGTCTAAAACAAAAAAAAATTACATAATAATAATAATAATAAATGACCTACTGTACTCAAAAAACGGCTCTGAGGAAAAACTAGGGCTCGAGAAGGAAGACCGGGCCCCTGGATCTCCCGCAGGTCGCTGGCCTTGAGGCCGCCTGCCCTCCTTTTCCTCCAGCGCAGCGGGCGTAGCTCTCCCAGCCGGCTCAACTAAGTTCCAATGGCGACCTCCTCGACCTCTTCAAAGCAAGGAGGCGCCCCTCCTGGTGTGGCGGCTTCTGGCCTCCCTCCATCGGCCGCGGCTCTCTCTTCTGGGCCGCCCTCTCTTCCAAGCGCGCCCCCTTGTGCTCCGTCGGAAGCGATCACTCTAGTTCCGGCACCCTCCTTTAAAGAGGTGGCTTCACGCCAAAGATCTTTCTCCGGTCTGCATGCAGCGGCCCCTGAGGCTATCTCTCATTAAGGGCGACCATCCGGGTTGCATGCAACAGTTCTAGAAGCTCCGAAAGTCTCCATTCAAATGTCAAAGGAAGCCCTAACTCATGCTTTCCATTACAACAGGCACGCATTAGTTTGCAGGTTTAACGGATATTGGCCCAATTTGTCGGATTTGCTTTCCTAGATCTCTTCAGAATGGTACGCGCTTTTAGAGGGAGAAGTCATTACCTGTCCTTGTGCAAAAGGGTTTTTTGTAGTAGTTTTCGATTCTACAAGCTATAGAGACAAGGTGTTTAACGTCGGGCCATGGTTTCGGGGTAGAGCAGGCCTGCCCATGCAACTATGGACCCCTGCCTTTGACCCATCCAATCTGGGTGAGACTTCCATACTTGCCCTTGCATTTCTGGGGGGATGAGTCTCTAAAATCTATTGGCAATGGCCTCGGCAAGTTCCTTTGGAGAAGTCTGGACTCCAAGCCAGCGCTCTGCACCTTCGCTCGAATCTGTGTTGAAATGGATTTCTCCAAAGATTTCCAAGCTGAAATAATTCTTCAAGGCAAGGATTACTCAAGGACCCAAATCCTCGACTATGAGAATCTCAGTTTCAGGTGTAGGAACTGCTTTGAAACATGGCACTTAGCTCGTAGTTGTGGAAAACAACCCGGGAAAAAAAGGTCATCCAAAATCCAAAGACCCACCTGGTGTATGGGGGCACCATGAGAACCGCGCACTGAAAGCAAGGCCCAAGAAGCGGCAGAAGAAGCAGAAGCTGAAGCCAAAACCAAACCCCCTGCTAAGGGGAAAGCTCAGGTAGAAGCCACTCCCAAGTCGCCCACCCAGCCAGAACCCAGACCTCTAGACCCGTTGGAAAGTTAATCTATGGACCAAAGCATTGAATGACAAATGGTGTCAAAAAAGAAAAAAAATCCCAGGCAAGAAATTATGTAGTGACGTGAAGCCGTTCACGCTCGCTGAAATAGTTTTGTTTCCATGATTTTGTATTGAATTAGGGTCTTCAAGCAATAATTTTCCAATTTTCAAGCAAATCTTTATCGATGTAACGAACCATACAAAAATCCTCTAACCGTTTCTATCAAATAATAATAATAATAATAATAATAAATATATTTTACAAATCTATTATTTACAATTCTAAAAATATGTATATTAATAACAAATACTTAATATGAAATAAATACATATTAATAACAAATACTTAATATGAATTTACTTGACTATACAAAATTATTTATTCAAATTTAAAATAAACAAAAACATTCAAAACTATTTACATAATAATTATTTAACAAATTCATGTAATTTATAAAGATTATTTATTCAAATTCAAAATAAATATAAACATTCGTAATAATTATTTAACAAATTCATACTTAAATATAATCTTTTAAGTGAAAAAGGTTTTTCTTCGCATCCAAAATCATACTTAAATTCAAATGAACAAAGCTAAGCAAAGGCAAAAATCTTATTGAAGAACTAAGCTTAAATGCAAAAGTCATTGCCTTAGGCCTAAGAATAAAAAATCATAATGAAAATTAAAGTGTGCCTCGGATGATGCATTAACAAAAATCACAAAATTTAAAGTGTAAATCATTGTAAATACATGATTTGTGTCATCATCTTGAAACTTGGGTAAAGTAGTGCCATGGCAAAGTAAGAAGGTGGTTAAAGTTTTCAATTTAATAATAAAAAAATTACAAAATAAAATTATCAATTTATTTAATAATTTATAATGGTTATAAATTTATTTGATTAATAATAACTTGTGTATATTGTAAATCCAATCTTTAAATCAATAGCCAATGACAAATCATCAACCAACCATGCAAACAATTTCACAATTTGTCAGTTAACAATTTCACAATTTATAAGAAATTCTATACTCCTCAACTTGATATGTAAAATAATTTTTGAACTACTCCAACCACTCCTCAACTTCATGATATATAAAATCATTTTTGAACCACTCCATTGCTGGTTTAAACCAATAGCCAATGACAAATGTGATGATTTAACCAAGCCACCCACTACTAAACTCAAAATCACCTTATCATAAGAACATTGCCAATCTCAAAACTCATGCAATTTCGTGTATAAGATATTAGAAATTGAGTTATACAACATTCATTTCGATGGGTTTGGGCTAGTGAATATTAGCTATACATATATGACCTAAGTTTATATAGATTTTGGCTAGTACATATCATTTTCAGATTAACGTTTGAACTTCATACATAGTGTTTAAATTGTTTTTAATTATAGAAATGTTTAAGAGTTGATGTTTTTGAAATTATGAAATTTCAAATGTAGGTATTGGTAGTACATTTTTGTTTGAATAATAATTTTTATTATGTTTCGTTTTTTTTATTTTACAAGTGGTTATCAATTTATGGTAGAAGTAATATGTATTTTACTTTCATATGAATAATAATTGTGAAATAAGAAATGATTCTAAGGTATTATATATATATATATATATATATATATATATATATATATATATATATATATATATATTAATTTACACAATAGGTGAGGAGGTCAATAGTGAAGTATGGACCGATAGTAGAGATAGAACCCAACATATAAAATCCAATAGGATAACATATAATATATGATAAAACATTATAAAAAATTCTATAAACCCTTCTAACATGCCAACACACAATATATGAATAAAACATTATAATAATTGTATTAAAATAACATAGCATGTCCAAAAAAAATTAAGAATAGTATATAAAGTCATTGGGCTCACAACTATCTGGAACCGACTTTTACTACACCATACAACACATCATGTCTAAAAACAAACCATGAAATACTCTAACATTACAGATTTCCTACTATGTTTGATAGAGAGGTTGATAGATGGAGAATGTCTACAACAAATGGCATTCCAATATGCCTAACATCAAGTCGATATATAGCCCAAACTTTATTTCCACCTACACATTTGATCAAATATTTAGGGTAAGCCTCACCTTCCAATGTGTTCAACAACCCAACCTCAAGCAGTCAATCTATAGCGCATAGAAGGACCATAACTCATTAATTCATAAAATCAATCCCTCTGGAGCATTACACATTTTAGAAGCACAAGAATCACCCATGAGAAATTCAAAGCCATTGGATCATAATTAAACCAATTCTAGACACAAATTCCATAATTCAAGTACACAATCCATGCCAATGACCATTCACCAATCAAATTTTATAGTAGATTCCTATAAATCAAATATATCATTTAGCACCTGCAACTCACAATTGAACATTGCTTTCTAAATCATTATTGACACTCCCCTCTAGAGTATCTTCAGTGCAAGTATTGAAAATATCATAAACTATCGTGTTTTCAAGTGTTGTTTAGTTGTCACATATGTTTCCATTTCCATGTTATTCTACACTACATCAACCTCTATTATTCTACATTTTTTGTATGTTTAATGATATTTTTAGTCATTGGAAAATGGAGAACTCCATTGCTCATATAAAGCGAGCAAGAAATCCAATGATAAAGGGGTGTCGAACTACAACATTTTGCTTCAAATGAGAAGTTAAATCAAGGTAATGTTGAAGAACACAATCATGCAAATTTCAAAGATCATAATGATGCAAATATTGAAGCTCTTTCTCCTCCATCGATTACAATGCAAGGTCCAAGTTCAAGCATGAAGATCAATATTGTAAGAGGTTGGACAAAAGAGGATATGATGAAGATAATTAAAAATGTTTAACTCAATGGATAGTCTATAGGAGAACCTATAAAAAAATATGGCATTGCACCGACATCATTGCATTATCGGTTAAATGGTCTCACACATGCAAAGAGGAAAGGCTCTATTATAGTGTTAATTGGATGAGAAGAGAAAGAAACAATTGTTTGGTGTAAGGATATGGCTGAAATAGGCCATTGGATGGAGTCAATAAAACTAAAGGCCAGTGTTTCTCAAATTTATCAATCAAGGTTGAATCCTCTCAAAAATGGATTTCTAGGAAATCATGATGGGAAATATGTAAATATGTCCAAGGCATATTAGGAACATGCCTTGACATATTTTGAATCAACCATTTATCAATCAAGGTTAAATCCTCTCAAAATTTTGATATACACGATGAGGAAGATGCAAATATTGTGGTGAACATGTCAAGAATATCTTAAGGACACTTCCATCTATTAGGTGACGATGATGGACATGTTAGTGCTACTCAAGAAGATGATGGTGCAATTCAAGAGAATATGTAAGTTGTTGCATCTCATGAACCACATATAGATTCATCAAATTACAATCAAAATGACACTGGTTAATTGAATATGATTGAAGATTGTTCAAAAATAGGAAGCATCAAGAGAAATTGACATTTCCCAACCAAGTGACCCTATGTAAGTGGTTAGAAAAATCCATGATGAATATAAATCACAATATTTTTACCAACACCAATGAAAAAAATCCTTAACATGCCTTCATTGCCAACAAATATGAACAACAATGAATTTACCCATTATTTTGTGGATGTTGTAGGCATGGAAGAACATAATGGAGTTAGGGGAAATGGAACACCAAATGGAGAACAAAATGAAGAAGAATCATAGAGCTCTTCCAAATTATTATCATAATCGTCCAAGTAATGGTCTATTACTCTTACAATTCTTAATGCTACTAGTGAAGAGTGATAGAGAAATTAGGGACAAGATCCAAATATTTTCTTTGATTAAGCAAGAGTTCCCAATTACTATTTTCAAAAGATTACATTATAATCTTAGCCAAGGCATAGAAAAAGAAAATGATGATCTTGGAATTGAAGAAAAACAAGAAGGATCTTGCAAATGAGAAGAGGATTGTAGGGATTGTTGTAAATGAACAACGAAAGAAAGAAAGGCTTTAAATATAAAGGGAAAAGAAAGAATAAAGGTAGAAAAAACAACTGCCAAGGTATGAAAAAATAATAATGGAAGGATCTACATAAACTTCAAAAGGTGAAAGAGAGGATGGAGGAGCTCGACAGGAGTACAAACGAGTTTGAAAAGAGGAGAAGGTTGATCAATTTAATGGATAAAATGGTAGACAATATGCAATTCTTTCAAGTTTTCATAAACATTCAAATCTCTAACTATCATTTGGTTCCCCTACCCTTCCTACCAGTATAGGGGTCATTCCAGTCATTTATGTTGCAACACCTCCAATTCTTTTGTGGGTATTGAGCACAAGTAAGAACAATAGTTTTCATGTGCCATCTTTCTAGATGCAACCAACAAAATGTCATCCCATGTTGGATCAAGAAAATAAGACAAGCTCAACCTACTTGGATCAAGTAGATATAAGATATTCAACATACTCAAGCAAAGAATATACTAATCCTTCTAACTAATTTAGAAGTTGTATGTTAAGTCTAGCTACATGCAATGTGGATTTTGTTACGAATGCATCTTTTATATGTGTCTAGTTTTCTTTTTTTGGGGATAAGTTTTGATTGGTCATTGTATTCAGGTTCAATCTATAAGGGGATTTTACTAATTTGTTCCTAGATCTTATTTTCCTCTTCAATTTGAGGCATTCAATAATCCAAATGGAACTCTAGTTTTCTATATCTCGAATATGAAATTCACATTTCAATCCAATGGACACATCCAATTCACATTTCAATTCAATGACAATAACAATGTTGATCTCTATGCACAATAAAGTTAAAGAAAATTGCAATTATGGTATGTGACTAACATTAATATATTGCAAAAATTAAATCTCTTCATGAGCAACATGAGATAGAGCTAAAGCAAGGTAGTTCATGCAACAAAAATCCACTATCTAGGAGTTTACTCAATACATTCTTAAAAAGTCTTAGAAAAAATATAAAGAAACATATCATGAGCGTTACCAATCCCAAGTTGGGGACAAAACATTTCCTACCATATGAATGCAAGTTGTCTACAAGTAGGTTCAGGACACTGAAGAATTTTTCTCAAATGTAAAAGATGAAATTAAAAATATAAACCCTACCATTTGTGAGGCTATAAGAAACAATGCTTTCAAGATGCAAACCAAACTATTAAGTTCTATCCATTCTAAAAGATAATGCAAAATTTTCTTGGCCAAAAGATATGATGTAACCACTATTCAAAATAGGGGTCATGATAAAAAAAAATCTTTAGAATTTAGATTGAATGACCTAATATACATTGACCATGCTGTAATTGTACAAAGTTCTAAGCAAACACAAGATCCTTGTGAAGAAAATCACCTCAAATAGTTGCAATATTACTCATACACCAAAAGGTTATCTATATTAGCCAATAATTATAGTTTGCCTAATTACTCACAATGTTGATTCTTTAGTTTGAGGGGTGGCAGGTGCGGGGGAGTGTCATTCTATATCCTGGAAGAAACTTGGAAATGATCTTTTCCTAGGGTCTTGGAGAATTCATGGACAATCAAGCTAAATCCTATAGACTTCTCACGAGCTTATCCTTAGCATTTGAATCAGAAATTAAGAGTTTGACTGTAATTAGTGACTTTGGCATAATTATTAAACCAATGCAGTCAAAATGTCCCTCCTCTAATAGAAACATAGCTTCCATTATAGCTTGCTCCCAAAAGGAAGCCATCAATTTAAAAAAAAAACATTCTACCAAGTCCATTGAGAGCAAAATTGCTAAGAAAATGTTCTAGAAAATGAGGCAACTTCATAAAAAAAATGGGATGCTTAGGAAAAGAGAGGGTATGTTTTATCAACCAATTCATTAATCACTCTTATCAATCAAATGGAGGCACATATAGTCTCATTAATGTTCCACATGTCCCAACATCAAGTGCAATGGATTGTATATGAGGCCCAAGCATATGAAGTGACCTGCACTCCAACTCTTCACATGTCTACACTTAATTTCAATCTATCCTTTGAATGTTGCATCGAGGTATATCACCAAGGTGGTGGGGTAATGGATTTCTACCTGGGAGTGTGTATCAAAGGTTGGAGAAAGGATTCTCCTTTTGGTAGTGGATTGGTAAGAATATCCATTAGTTTGTGGATTATTTTATGGAACTTTTGTTTAAATGATTTGTCTTCAGGTTGTGCTAGCTTCTAAAATTTCTTGGCTTTTGGAATTTTGGTTTTGTGTTTTGGCATTTCAATGTATTGGCTCTTGGAATTACTCTATTTATTTGAGCCCATGAGTTCATTCCATCTTGGAGATACTCTTAGCTCCTATGTTATTGTTCTTTGGGGGTTATTTTCTAGGGTCTTCTACCTGTCAATGTTCTAGACATATCTACCATGGGGTCTAGTTCCTTCATTCTACATGACATAGATCTCTATGGGCTCATTTGTGTGTGAAGCGGCCTAGTGCTTATCTTTGGTTGGGTGCACATTGGGTTTTTTTTGTTTATTTGGTCTTGTGGTTTTATGTTAAAGTTTGAGGACATTACCATCAAGAATTGGTAGCACTATCATATTATGTGTATAGGTCTCATGGATTACAGGGAAGCTCAAGAAATTTGGAGAGCTCTTCATTGGAATGAGGAATCCATCCAATGCAATTGAACCTCTATTTTCTCAATGACAAAAAAAGTGAACGAGAATGAACACCATTTCACTTCTCAGAACTCCATAATCATGAATACATTAGCACAACAAAAACAATAGATTGATACACTAGAAGCAGAGTACAACATGCTTAGAAATTTGGTTATCAATTTAAGCAAATGTTCTCAGTCAGTAGCCTCAAACTATATGATGTCTACAAACTCTATTCACTTGGAAATCAAGGAGGATGAAACAATTCATCATATGCTCGACTATATGGAAACCAAGAATCTCTTCCAACCAACTTGTGGCTGGAAGAGGCAAATAGTAACCATGTCTTTTGATAAACCTTATTTTATGCAAATTAATTAGGATCATAAGAGTTTTTTAAGAATATATGCATGTAAGAAATATTGGGATGTAGTTTTTGTGGATATATGTATACTTTGTTTTCAAGAAATAAGGAGTTGGCTATTTTGGAAATCTAAGGCCAACAGTTTTTGTAAACTCATTGTTTAGCTTCAACTACATCTTTTGCAATACAAATTCTCCCAATTTCTATTTAAAAAAAAAACGTTTTCAATTCTGTATTTCAACCATTCTCGTGCTACACTATTCTAACACAACTCCATTACATTATAAATATTGCTCTAATTCATTCATTATACATAAAAGGGCCTTGCACACCATTGTTGTTGTTGATGTTATCATAGAAATCTACTACTATCCCAAAACCACCCAATAATACTTATCACTAGGGGTAAATGGGTATGCTCAATAGATCAACACTATGGATATTATTTACAATGGTGGTGTTCTTCAATGGCCATGTTCAAGTTATTTCCAAGTTTATGATAGAGCCTTGTGATGGTTCAAACACTTGAAACTCAATGGTGGTCTATATACTTCTTATAGTCTAATCGAAGAATTTAGAAGTCTCCACACATTTTCAAGTGGACCTAGTTTCACTTGTAGGATCTAATGGCATTGATTTATCATACCCAGACATTGAAAACCATATTCTCCTTACAGAGTGTCTGCAACTTGCAGTATTAGGGAATCAATTTTAGTTGTCTAAAAGGTCAAGGTGCTACATATACAATGTACAACATTGCTAATACTATGTTTGGGGGTATTATGAATTTAGGCCAATTGAAGGATGTAAATAAAATATTGGATCCTAACCTTATAGAGATTGGGTAATCACTCACTATTGCTCGTAAAATATATAGACAATTGCAATTCATGGGTGTAACGTCCCTAGCCATCACTAGGCTGACAACACTACTACTACGGAACATACGCTTATATAATATATGCATATTAATGAATTTAAAACAAATAACACAAAGTTTACTGTTACGATACAGATTCAATGTAATAGACAATAATTCATATAAGCAACGGAACACATGATAACATTCAAGCATCAGTAACACAAACATGCATAAAATACATATAAATTAAGCAGAGACTGATACTTATCTTTTAAGCTAGAGTAACTCCACCAACTACATGCAGACCTTCCACGAACCTCCCAGCCTTATACCACACTTCTCATCATGCTCAGCAGTGGGTCACCCCTGAGCTGGGACTAAGCTCCACCCCGGGCAAGGGAATCCTAGACTAGGCTAAGGTTACAGGAAAACTACACGGTGCAACCAGAAGGATTCTCCCCAGGAGCCTTCTTACGCCCACTACTCACGGACTCTAATTCCCCACATGCACGTTCCACCCGAGAGTATACACCTTCACTGTCACACAGTCCATCGACTAATTCACCTCCCTCTCTGGGTCTCAGCAACAAGCTGGATCATGAATTCTCAGAGCTCCGTAGCTGGTGTTGGACTCTCTCTAGGAGAAAACCAATTCCCAGCAAACTCTCTCACCTGGAAGAGCTTCTCACAGGCCTGACAACCTGCCTCTTCAACCATGGGCCTGACAACCCACTTATTCAACCATTTCAACTCAATTCCCGCAAGTTTAGGATAATAGCAACAACAACTGGTCAACACCACTCAGAAAAATAGAAGGCAACAACCCAAGAACGGTTCAGGTACAGACTCAGCTTTGTAAGGGAGGATAAGCTGGGTTCACAAGACACACAAGAGACATGGCTCAGCCCATGGGTTTGCCACTGGTTTTCAGAGTGCGTGACAAGGAATCAACGCAAAGGCCGAACGCAGACTCAAATGGTTCAGACAGAGGATGCATTGACTTCTCAGGAAAACATCATGGGTTTCTAGTTTCAATCGCTGGAAGCTTTTCTCACATTCCTCCGTCCATTGAAATTTATTCTCCTTCCTTTGCAAGGAAGTGATAGGGTATGCTGTCCTTGAGAACCTTACAATGAACCTTCTGTAATAACTAGCTAGACCCATAAAGGATCTGACTTCTGTCACATTTTTCGGTGCTGACCATTCTCTGATGGCTTCAATCTTCTCAGGATCTACGGCTATCCCATCTTTTGAGATGATATGCCCCAAGTAATGGATCTACTTTTGATAAAATGAGCACTTGCTCATCTTGGCATATAGTCGGTGCTCTCTTAGCACTTGCAATACCATCCTCAGATGTTTTTCATGCTCTTCCTCCGTCTTGGAATACACCAAAATGTCATCCAAAAAGACTATGACAAACTTGTCTAGATATTCCCTGAACACACCATTCATTAGGCACATAAAAACAGTGGGTGCATTCGACAACCCAAAGAGCACCACTGTGAATTCATAGTGACCATACCTTGTTGTGAAGGTGGTCTTGCCGATGTATTCATCCTTTATTCTTACCTGGTGATACCCTAACCTGAGATCTATTTTCAAAAATATCTTGGCATCCTTCAACTGATCAAAGAGATCATCAATCCTCGGCAAAGGATACTTGTTCTTAATAGTCACTTTGTTCAATTGTCTGAAATCGATGCACAATATCAACATCCCATCCTTCTTATTCATGAACAGGACCGAGGCTCCCCAAGGTGACACACTTGGGCATATATACCCCTTCTTCAGAAGCTCTTCAAGCTGCAATTGCAGTTCTTTCAACTCTGTTGTACTCATTATGTAAGGATCTTTTGATACTGGAGTTGCTCCAAGCATCAAGTTTATAGAAAAATCAATATCTTTCTTCGGGGGTAATCTTGGTACCTCCTGGAATACATATTCAAACTCTTTTAGTACCGCATGGTCTTCAATCTTTGAGACCTCATCCTTATATGCTTCATCCACATGGGCTGCAAATAATTGGCAACCTTTCCTGTAGCACTTCTTTAGCTGCATCGTTGAGATTTCTCTGATAGCGATAGCCCTAGGAATTCCTTGGACTATTTTCCTATTTCCTTCTTCATCCAGGCAAGTGAATGCCTTGTTACGACAGTCCAAGATGGCATGGTTCTAGTCCAACCAATCCATCCCAATTAGACAGTCATAAGAACATAAAGGCAGAATGTTCAATTCATCCCTTGTGTTCATTCCATTCATGTCCACTAGACAAGACTTAACCAACTCGACAACCTTTCTGTTGGCTCATGTAGCCAACTGCACTAACCAAGATTTCTCATGCTTTATTCTTGGTAAATGAAAACTTTCCACCACTCTAGGATCTATATAACTATGGCTAGCCCCTGAATCAATTAAAATAGTAAAGGCATGGTTGTTGATCATACCTTCCACTTCAATCATGTGTGATTGAAATTAAACTTGTTTTTTGTCCAGGGCTGCATAGATCCTTGGTATTCTACTACCCATGTCCTCCACTATTTCATCTTGCTGAACATTATGGACAACTCTCATTTTTCCATTTTTGTGGGGACAGTCTCTGTACTTGTGGTTTCCCTGACAGCCCCAACACTGAATGGGCATCTGTCTTGGCCTTTGTCCCCCTACGTCAATCGTTCCCGGCTCTCTAAATGATGGTTGTCCTTAAGGACTGTTTCTGAAAAAGGGAGGTTTGTTTCCCTTCTGCCTCTACTCTTTCCTAAACTTTTTCAGGTCATCCCAAGCCTTCCGAAAAGTAGGCTTTTCTTTTTGTTGTTCACATAAGCATTTCACTCTTCTTATAGTTTCTTCCATTGTCTTAGGGTCATCATACTGGATCTTATCACTGATGGAAGGTGGTAGTCCACTTAGATACCTTTGAATCTTGACAGTCTCATCCTTGATGAACGCAACATACTTCAACAACTCCAAAAAATTTCGTTTGTATTCATCAATGGACATGTTGTCCAGCTTGAGTTCAAAGAACTCTTTCATCTTTCTGTCATAGTATATTTTAGTCAAGTATTTATTTTTAAAATACTTCTTGAATTCTTTCCAAGTAATATGTTTCTCTCTAATGCGCTACACCTGCACAAGTTGATCCCACCACATTGATGCTTTTCCCTTCAGTTGATACATTGCAATTCTTCCTTCTGCATGAGAGGAATAATTATGCAGCTAGAAATATTTCCTCATGCCAAGCAACCATGTTTCGACATCTTCCTCCTTCTTGTGTTCTCCATCAACCGTAGGAGGATTAATCTTGTTCATTTCGCCCTTCAGCTCATCCATTCCAGATCTCCTGTGATTTCTAGTAGGAGATGGGCTTGAACTACTGTGTGCCTCCTTATTGGAATGCTTCGAGGAGTGACGACGATGCCTACGAATGCTTCTTGATCTTCTTTTTCTCTCAGGAATCTTGTGACCCCTTGTTTTGCTTGAGTCGCTCTCCTTATCCAAATTCTTTTCTATTCTCTCTAAACTCTTCATCAACTTTAAGTTGAATTCTCCTTGTTGATCCTTGGCTTTCATGAGCTTTCGGTTATCCTCTCTGTGAGTCTGGGCATCTTTCTGCAATCATTCAATGATTTTCATCATAAGCTCTTCCTTATCTATCTCTTCTCCATGACCATTGGAGTTCGATCATTCAACTCCCAAATGAACATCCATTCCTTTAGCTTCACTCTCTGAGCTGGAAGCATTCTGTGTCTCCTCCATTCTCTGCACTCTTTAGAAATTCACTTCGGTTCTGAATTTCGTTAACTCTGCAAACACAATGTGCAGTCAACCGAATTTTGGCAGGCCATCATTCCTTAACAAATCCCACATAATTTCATAAACCGAATCTGTTTTAAGAAACGTTCAGATTTCATGAATTTTCCGAGCTCTTCTCGGCTCTGTAACAATCTTTCGGGCACTAGGCCCTTTCTCTTAGTCCCCAATCCACGTGATCACAGGTCGTGACCACTCGCCTATCCCAACAAGGCACTTCGCATTTCTGGTATTCTGTTGTGGGCCAAACTCGATACTCTCGATTCCCGATTTTCTGAATCGCGAATCCTCTAGGCGCTAGCTCCTCCCGCTAGGCCCCTTTAATTGTGTCATTGGGCTATGACCTAGGCCCCAACTTCCTAGCGCTTTGGGACTTTGCTCTTCGTGTCCTCAGAAGTTAGCTCACCTCTTTTCTTTCCTTCTTTCGAATTCTGAAATTCTGAACTTCTTACCCCCGGGTCCACATAGTACAAAAGTCACCAACCCATGTGGTGGCACGTGGCATGCCTAGGAAGATCCATGTCACCCTAGGTGATGTCATCCGACCCCACCACGTCCACCCTTTCACTTCGGAACTTCGGAGTTCGGAAGTTTGTGCATCGGCACATCCCACTTCTCCCAATAGTTGAATTCTCAAAATTACATTCTGCTCTTCTGCTTGATCCTACGGTCAAGCTCTTTTCCCCAAATCTATGGTGTAGATCTCCTTCGGGACTTCGAAGTTTCGGGTTTCGAAATTTTGTGCCTCAGCGCACCCCACTTCTCCCGATTACCGAACTCTGAAAGGCTTCTAGGATAACCCTCCTGCACCTTCTCTAGATCTGACAATCATAAAGGATTCTCCTTCTCCAGAACAAATCCTAAGGTCCACATACTCTGCGGCCCAATACCACTTCAGCTGTGGTTTTACGATACCGCTACTCTTCCTGAGCTTTGTAACACGACCAAGGTAACTTCTTGGCACTCGGGAAGGTTATGAGGTCCGAAATTAGTCCCTCCAAACATGATTTCCACCTGAAACCTTGGGTCCAATGACCACTTATCTAGCCCATCCAGGCTTAGTGCGGAAAACTTGCTCTGAACTTGAATTTTGTCCATATTGACAACAATTATTTTCCAAAATTTCGCTTCAACTACCACTAACATGGCCCATCTAGGCTCAGTGGTGAAAACCTTGGGCTCTGATACCAATTTGTAACGTCCCCGCTGACAACGCTACTACTGCGGAACATGCACTTATATAATATATGCATATTAATGAATTTAAAACACATAACACAAAGCTTACTATTACGATACAGATTCAATGTAATAGACAATAATTCATCTAAGCAACGAAACACATGATAACATTCAAGCATCAGTAACACAAACATGCATAAAATACATATAAATTAAGCAGAGACTGATACTTATCTTTTAAGCTAGAGTAACTCCACCAACTATGTGCAAACCTTCCACGAACCTCCCAGTCTTAGACCACGTTGCTCATCACTCTTAGCAATGGGTCACCCCCGAGATGGGACTAAGCTCCACCCCGAGCAAGGGAATCCTAGACTAGGCTAAGGTCACAAGAAAATTTCATAGTGCAACCGGAAGGATTCTCCCAAGAAGCCTTCTTACGCCCACTATTCACGGACTCTCATTCCCCACATGCCTGTTCCACTCGGGAGTATACACCTTCACTGTCACATAGTCCATTGGTTGCTTCACCTCCCTCTTTGGGTCTTGGCAACAGGCCGGATCAGGAATTCTCAGAGCTCCATAGCTAGTGTTGGACTCTCTCTGGGAGAAAACCACTTCCCAACAAACTCTCTCACCTAGAAGAGCTGCTCATAGGCCTGACAACCTGCCTCTTCAACCACGGGCCTGACAACCCGCTTCTTCAGCCAGTTCAACTCAATTCCCGCAAGGTAAGGATAACAACAACAATAACTAGTCAACGCCACTAAGAAAAACATAAGGCAACAACCAAAGAACAATTCAGGTACAGACTCGACTCTATAAGGGTGGATAAGTTGGGTTCATAGGACACACAGGAGACACGGATCAACCCACGGGTTTTCCACTGGTTTTCTGGGTGCGTGACAAGGAATCAACATAGAGGTCGAACGCAAACTCAAATGGTTCAAACAGAGGATGTGTCGGCTTCTCAGGAAAACATCACGGTTTTCTGGTTTTAGAGTTGCATGAGGGTATGCAGAGATCAGACATCGACGCCACCCAGTTCAGACAACAAACAGAAGAATGGAGGACGAACCCCCAACACAGATGACGCTTCAACCTTTCACTACATGCGCCCAGGTCAACACTTGTCCTCCTGGAGCTGCATGCGTTCCCTTTTGCACACGTTGCCCCTCCCAGGACTTAGGATAAAAACATGCCTTTCTCACAACTTTGGAATAATAATAAATTATTATTCTCAAGGACTTAAACCCCTAAGCTTAGCCCCTCTTTCCAACCTTTCAGACCCCTTTCCCTTACCCACTCTGTGGAAGCTTAGTCCCCCATCACTTTGTGTTCTTGGTTGGTCTGCACGCAGCGATGTTTATATTTTATTAATGTTCTACATAATTACATATACAAAAATAGGCTCATGGCCTTTAACATTCAGGCTCTCCGGCCCAACAAACACATAAGCCCACCAACTTATCAATACCCGGCTCACCAGCCTACATAATAGGTTTACAATTCATAAATACAACATAGACTCCTCCTTGGTGTTAAGAACCAAACATCAATATAGCATAGAAAAACCTCAAGAAAAGTACTCAACGCCTTGAAAAAGAGATAATATCAGATAATAAGCCTCTTCGAGGGGGCAACCTCCTTTTACCCCACTTAAATGTTCAAGTCCAAGATGATTCAAAATAAAAATGTCTCCTTGGTATATATAGGAGACTAGGAGGTTTTAATGGCCTAAAGCCGACATAAATAAAATAACATTACTAATCTCAATCACAACTAATGGCCTAAAGCCGACATAAATAAATAACATTATTAATCTAATATGCCCCAATTAAGTGGTAATGAGCCAATATTAGGGCTTAACATGCCCCTCCCCTTGAGACAAGTGTTGTCCGCAACGCTTGAGTAACTCTGGATGCTTCTGTATAAAAGACTCATCTTCCC
>ML795560.1:49933-78627 GCA_009831015.1 Picea engelmannii
ATTGTTAGTATTTAGTTGTTAGTATTGACTATTTAGTCCCTTTTCAATTTACTAATTTATGTTATTGTTGAGATTTATCATTATTATTTTTATTTTTAAAATTTTATTTTTTATATTTTTTATATTATATATGTGACGTCCCCTCATCCCCCATTTCCCAAAAATCCCCAAAATTTGGGGGTACTCCCACACGTCCCCCTTGTGCGTCCCCCCGCACCCGCGTTCCCCCGTCCCGGAGTCTTGGTGGAACATTGGATTATATATATGATTATCAAATTGAGGCTTACACTATCTTTAAAAAATGGTAGAGAAAAATAAAGCAAATCAAAACTTTGAAATAAAAAAATAGACCACTAACAACTTTTAAATAAATAAAAAAAATGCAATAAAGTTATGACATTGAAAAAGTAAGGTCAAAAAAGTAAATAGTAAATGTCACTTAGAACATAAAATAAAAAGTCACTTTGCATTTTTAATATACATAATGGCACAAGTCACATTATATCTTTAATATACATAACAACATTATATCTTTAATATACATAACAACATAAGTTATAGTTCTGGATACTTTTATACCAATCATCTTTTCGTCACTCTGACCTTTTTTTAGAATAAGGCTTAGTCCTTCCATTACCAAAATAAATAACATAGGCAATAAAGGGCACCCTTGGCGGAGCCCTCTACCACTTTTGAAGAATTCAATGGCCTCTCCATTTAATAAAGCAACAAAGGACAAGGATACAACAAAACTCATAATCCAATTGGTCATCCTTATACCCAGACCAATTTGGATTAAAATCATCCTTAAAAGGTCCCAATTTATACAATCATAGGCCTTTTGTAGATCCAACTTCGGAACCAAGGATTTCAATTTTTTTTTTTATACTATGGAGGCATTCATGTACCATCGCAATAGCATCTTGGATCTGTCGACCTTTCAAAAACCCCAACTGCTCTTCTGAGAGTGATCTAGATAGGATAGACTTTATCTAATTTGATATAATATTTGTAAAAACTTTGTAACACAGGTTGCATAAGGAGATAGGCCTAAAATCCCTAAAAGTGAGAGGATTATTAACTTTTGGGATTAAAGATAAAAAATTTGAATTGGGTCCTCTGGATATAATGCCTTTCAATCTCGATTCTTCCACCATATCTAAGAGATCCCCCCCCAACCAGATCGAAGAACTGTATTAAAAATTCAACTGTCTAGCCATCGGGCCCTGGACTCTTGTCAAGTTTGAAGATAAATAAAACCTCTTTAAGTTACCCCAAGAGTATCGGACTATAAAGGGCCTCAACTTCGTCTTAAATTATAAATCTGGAGTAAAGAATCACCACTTTTACTTGGTCACAAGTCGATGGAAGATCACGTGCTTTGAAAAAAAATTAAAATATTTCACCGCCTCAGCTTTTAAATCCTCCTATCCACTATGAAGAATCTATGTATCATCTCTAATCTCCTAGACAAATTTACGATTCCTCTTGCAATTGGTGAAGTTATGAAAAAAAATAATGTTTTGATCAACACTTTGGATCCAGATAGCCCTACTTCGTTGTCTCCATAGCTATTCCTTTTGCTTTAAATACATGTTTCTTTTTTGTTCACGATTTTTTAGATATCTTTCCTCCTCTCTGATTCTCGAATCACCTAGAAAGTTTTGGAGAGTGACCTTTATTTCTTCCTCCAACTGTATCGAATGTGTGTTTTCCTTATTATTGTGAATCTTTTCCCATTGTTTTGTTTTTAAATTCAGTTCTTTGAGTTTCCAGACCAACCTTCTTTGTTTGCCACTTTTGCAACTGAATTTTGGATATGTCCATAGCTTTTGAGCCATATCAATGAAATCCTGATCCAACAACCACTGGGAATTTAATTTTAAAGGGTATGCCTTGAACAATGGTGAAATTTCCAATTGTAGTAACATCGGAGCATGCTCTGATACAAATGGGTATTCCACCCTTGACCTGTAAATACCAACACTCGAAAGAAGCTCTTCTGAAATGAGAAACATCTCCAGCCTTTTCGCAATAGAATTATTACCAGAGCGACCATTCCTCCAAGTTGGAACCACTTTTCCTAGCTCGATATCAATGAGTTTTTTATTTTGGAAGAGAGCTTTAAAAAAACCGGCCAAGGGCCCCACTAAAACAGAGCCACCCCATATCTCACTCGATGATAAGATTAAGTTCAGATCCCCTGCAATACCTAAGTTTTTAACTGATAACAATCCATAATCTACCACAAGGTTCTGGAACCTTCTCCTCTCCAAACAAGGACCATAGATATTAAGAAAGGAAATCTCCCTTTTGCTACGGATATAGAATCCTGTCAACGAACCCGATAGTTACTTGCTAATGTGTGTCATAACAACATAAGTTACATTATATATTTATTATACATAACATGAACATTTATATATTGAGCTGTAGAGAAAAGTTTTAGTTTCAATTTGAATCTAAGGTAGGTTGTTTTTCTAAATGTAATCTTGGTAAGTGAGATGTGTATTAAAGTTTGTGTTAATTATTTATTATTAAAATATAATTAGTTTTGGGATAAGAATAAAAAATGTTAAGGTTATCGCCATTATCATATATGATTATGAAGTTTAGGATTATATATATGATTATCAAATTGAGGTTTACACTATCTTTAAAAAAAAATGGTAGAGAAAAATAAAGCAAATCAAAACTTTGAAATAAAAAAATAGACCACTAACAACTTTTAAATAAAAAAAAAATACGCAATAAAGTTTTAACATTGAAAAAGTAAGTTCAAAAAAGTAAATAGTAAATGTTACTTAGAACATAAAATAGAAAGTCACTTTGCATCTTTAATATACATAATGACACAAGTCACATTATATATTTAATATACATTTTTTTTCCATGGGCAAAGTTTCTCATTTATAATCAACAGAATATAAAATTTGTACAGAGTGACATATAAAATGCCTGTAAATGGTGACCTGTGTCCACTATGGGCAGCACGTTCCTGTCATTTGTAGAACAATAACTCTGTCACTCATACATTCAGAGAATGGGCAGATGACGGCCATGATCTTACTCTGATAAATAGATTCATCAAGTGGTATGCGATGTGCATCACTCGGCCTGTCAAATTGCAAGATATTTGCCATTTCTATATCTATTCCATGAGATTTTTGAGTGGCCCAAGTGAACTGTAACCATTACAGGGGCCCTAATGCCAGTGGATTTTTAGAACACGAATGAGTTGTATCCAATACCGTGACCCTTTTGCCAGTGGTTTTCCAGTGGCCTGGTGCTAGTCTCGTCAGAGTTGAATAGGGGGGCCCTCGTTGCCATCCTCCCATCGGGCAAAAGTTATTAGACCAAGAGGCCGGGTTAGAGCCTGTTTTGATAACTGGTCCGCAGTGTTATTTTCTTCCCTGTAGATGTGAGTGGCAGTGAGGCTCTTGAAGAGTCTTTTTTCTTCAGTGGTTCTCTCTTTCCAACACTCCAGTGTTGCTGATTGGAGCTCGACCTTGTCATTTATTCAGTCGATAATGACTTTGGAATCTCCGAGAAGTAGCAAGTCTTCAATGTTCAGCCTTCGAGCCAGGAGGAGGGAAGCCCAAGCCCCCAATAGTTCGGCTTTGGTGTTGGTTCCTTGTCCTCCGTTGAGCATCCATCTGTAGGAGGTATGAGGGATGATGTAAAAGTGACCTCCTGCCCCGCACAGTGATCCGTCTAATTGAGCAGCTCCATCAAACCAGGCGATGGCTTTGTCAATGGGTAATGTTGTAGTTGGTCTGCGGATTTTCTGGGTAGTAGAGGGGAGGGAAGGACAGTCAACAGATGATAGAATGAGATGTGTCACGAAGTTTGCCGAGGGAGGATTTTCATCAAAAATGGCGGCATTCCTGGTCAACCAAACATTCCAACAGATGGTGGCAGGCAGCGAGGGGAAGAGCTGATGTCTTGAGCACCAGGAGTTGAAGCAGGAGAACGTTGAGGGTCCAAGCCACTGTATGGTTAATTTTAGTGACTATGTGACTTGATGCCAGACTTGTTGAGTAAAGATGCAGCTCACGAAGAGATGGTACGAAGTTTCATTATTCTCTTTGCACAGAATGCATCGGCTTGGGCCTGACCAACCCTTGCTTTGGAGGATATCCCAGACTAGTAATTTATTCTCCGTCAAAAGCCAAGTAAATAATTTAAGCTTATCGAAATAAAAATAAAAATAATATTAAAAATATTATTACATCTAAATTTGAGAAGAAATTGTAATACCATAAAAAAATTGGAAGTGTAAGAAAAAAATAAAATACTTTAAAAAAAGTGATCAGCCGAATAATAATAACCATATTCATCATTGTTATATCAAAATAATCTTATAAATAATAAAAATAATCCATTTCTTTTACTTTAAACATCCCAACCCATAATTTATGGTATAATACCATTATGAATCACAAAATTGTAAATATTAAACATGTTTTTAATTATTTTAAAGTAAGATAAATCATAAATTTGAATTTATGATAATATTTATATGCACAATTAAAATATGTTTTTTATTACATAATCTCGTTAAATGTGGTTGGGTATAGCAATGTGCAACATTGAAATTAAAAACAAGAGACAAAATTGAAAAACATAAATTCATAAGGTAAAGTGTTTAATAATGGAATAATATAACAAAGTATTTGATTTTTTATTGGTTTTGTTATTTTATTATTAAAATTTTGTAATAATTTTTCCATGTGTAAGTTAAATTAATAACATATATTATTTGTTATTCATTACATAATTTATAATGAAGTTAATTTTAATTTTATATTAATTTTTTATATAAATATTTTAATAATAATATGATGAAGATTATTATCATTAACTTAAATCAATATTATCATGTATAGGGTGATAGGGAAGAGACCGGTCATGGGATTACTATTCGAGATAAATCGCCACATGTCTCCTTAGCCCATTGGCACCTGCCACCCTTCACCTACCTCTGTAACTTCACCGCATGTAGAATAACCTCTCCTCTCATGTGTGTACTTCTCGACTCATGACTCTTCGTGGCTATCACAAGCGTTCTCAGTGTATAATGTTTCAACGAACCTTACTCCAATCTAGTACGTCCTTCATACACTGCATTTCATTATGAGTATCCCTAATGACATCACTCCATTTACTGGCCTTCCTTTCACTCATTATGGCCACTACCATTACTCATTATTTGGGTTGATGGACAACCATTTTATCTCTTCTTCTTTGTGGATTTGGCCCTGCCACATTTCTTCCCATCTGCTCATCCCTACTCGCCTTCCCCTCTATATCCTCCACTTGGCTTTGGTTCATCCTTCCCTCACCCCCTCAACTCTATGTCTTCTCTCCTTTGTTCCGATGGCTCGAGGAAACCTCTCTCGTCGAGCTCGAGGAAGCTCATCACGTAGAAACAAGGGACGCTCCATCTCCCCACTTGCCTCTACTACTGAAGACCTATCGAATCATACCAAGCTCACACTCCTCCCACATTCAAGCCGAGATTGACCTGGTTGAAGTCAATGTTTTTTTTCTGAGACACTTCGTTTCAAATGAGGAAGTTCTAGATTTTGTTGGCTCGTGTGTCCTTGACACTGGAAATACTAGGTCTCGAGTCTCCCAACATCTAAAAACTGTAGATATTTACTAGCACGTAAAACTATCGTTTGGTCATGTCATTGTTGATATCCATGAGGATAAGCGGGAGATTTTACTTCAGCTGGATGAAACTCAGGCACAACTCAAGCTCCACAACTATAAGATGAATTTATTGGCTAGACAAATAGGGGGACTATATCTCTTGAAAGTTGACCTGCCTCAACCCCGGGTGCTTATGGATGAGGGCCAACCCTCTACTTAGTGACCTTTATGATTTTCATTTTTTTTCTTGTTGTTTAGTATAGGGGGCTCGGGTATCTCAATACCACCTCTCAGTTGTCAAATTAGGAAGAAACAACATAAAATATTTTGCATAGCAGATAGTTTTAGACTTAGATACATCCAAGCTTTTAGCTTCAAAAGACAAATATTCCATAAACTTTTAGACAACTTGATGCATTGATGTTAGTCTGGTTTCCCCATTCGCAGGCCAATAACAAGATTTTGTATATCTCTGTTATGGTAATATAAAGAATCAAGATTATTCACAATAAAAAAAAATTACTTAAATCAATATTGATTTATCGGATCTAAAAAAAAGTGAGGAATTACTTAGTTTGTTTTAGAATTTTAGTTTTGTACTTTAAAAGCTTTAAGAGAAGCATTCCCAAATCACCATAGTATTGAGGAGTTAAAATGTTTGGAAGGTTTGTATTGTAACAAATATTTCCAAATTGAGATTTAATGTGGGTGTGATCCAGGATCTTTTCATCGAGTGACTTATAAATAATTGCATTAAATGAGCATAAATTAAAGTGCATCATTAAAGAAGGAAAAACTTAATAATGGAGATACATAAGCATCAAATCTGAACACAAAAAAATTGATAACGGAGTTCGTCCCTGGTGGACTATGTATCTGGGTCCTGCTCTCAAATGGGTAGGCTTTTTCATTAACTCAACAAAAGAATTTGGCAAAATACATAAGTATACCTCATTCTGAAATCATAAAATAGACAACACCACTGAATTTGTGGCGTCGAATTACCTAAAAATGATTGTCTCCACGCCTCGATCTGACTCTGGCACTCCCAAGCCCAAAAAGAAATGCATCTTGATTTTTGTGCCCCTTTGCAACCTGCAATTAATGACTGTGTTGCATTAAAATGCATGCCCACACCGTACCACATGCGTGCCTCTCACTTCAGGGCTCGACGGACTCAACACTTAAGTAAATTATTCGGCATTCAATGCAAAGCACGGGTCGTTGGCCCGTTGGTTATGGCACTAGTACTAAGGCGTAGTGTTGGGAGGAGGTTACGAGGTCAAACCTGTATGCCTCCCCCTTTTGGCTATATAGTTGAAACCATATTATATTTGAAATGTTGTTCCACCAAATTTGGTGGGGGATCTATCCATGGCGCTAACGGTTAGAATGATGTCGGATTTGGTGTGGTCTTCTAGATTTGGCGGACCTGCCAATCCTTAATTTTTTTTCAAAAATCGAATATGGGTTGTCCTTGTGCTTTTGTCGCCTACCACGTGGCAACCCCTAATTGGGCCACGTGGAAGCCTCTCATTTGGCCATACCATCCTCTTCCATATCATATCCACATCATCACACCACGTCACTGTGCCACGTCACCATACGGATGCCACATGGCACAATCCTATTGGTCCACAGATTGGTCCGGAAATGCCAAAACTAGGTGACACGTGGCAGCCTCTGGTGCTACCACATCACCATGCTGATGTCATGATGACATCAATATCACACGTCTCACCTTCTACTCCTTCCACATGTACTGTACGTATGTTGATTCATCCCCTGCTGACTTGGCTAGGTTGACCAAACTTTGACCGCGGATATCTTTCGATCCGTAACTCTGTTTGACAAGTCGTTTGCGTCGTTAGAAATCTTGGGTTGTGCTCTTCACGATGATTTCATTTTCACTAAGTTTTGGGAACTTTGAATTTTTGCCCTTTCTCTGTCTGTTGAGGCCATTCTGAGCGTCTTGAATTGCCTCTGTGAGTTCTTAGTTGTTCTTAGACTTCTCTGGATCCTTTTTGGATCACTCCTTCCCACTAAGAGATTTTTGGACCACCAAAATCTTTCATCAATTAGATAATAAAAATTCTTCATAATTTAGATTGAATGACCCAATATACCTTGACTCTGCTGTAATTGTACAAAGTTCTAAACAAACACAATATCCTTGTGAATAAAACCACCTCAAAGATTTGCAAGATTACTCGTACATCAAATGGTTATATAGATTAGCGTTAAAAAAATTATAGTTTACATCATTACTCACAATGTTGATTCTCTAGTTGGAGGGGTGGCAGGTGTGGGGGGGATCATTCTAGATCCCAAAGGAAAATTGGAAACAATATTTTCCTAAGTTATTGGAGAATGCATGAACAACATAATTATTAAAATAATGTTGTCAAAAACTCCCTCCTCTAATAACAACATAGCCTCCATTATATCATGCTCCTAGAAGAAGCCATCGATTTAAAAAAAAAAAAAAAAACATTCTACCAGGTCCATTGAGAGCACAATCACTAAGCACATGTGCTAGAAAATGAGGCGACTTCATTAAAAATTGGGATGCTTAGGAAAAGAGAGGGTATTTTTTATTAACCAATTCCTTAATCAGTCTTATCAATCAAATGGAGTCACATATAGTCACATTAATGTTCCACATGTCCCAACATCAAGTGCAATGGATTGCATATGAGGAACGAGGATATGAAATGACCTGTACTCCAACTCTTCACATGCCTAGACTTAATTTCAATTTATCCTTTGAATTTTGCATCGAGGTATATCACCAAGGTGGTGGGATAATGGATTTCGACTCGAGAGTGTGCATCGAAGGTTGGAGAAAGGATTCTCCTCTTGGTAGTGGATTGGTAAGAATCTCCCTTAGTTTGTGGCTTATTTTATGGAACTTTTGTTTAAATGATTTGGGTTTAGGTTGTGTTAGCTTCTAGAATTTCTTGGCTTTTGGAATTTGGGTTTTGTGTTTTGGCATTTCGACATATTGGTTGTTGGAATTACTTTGTTTATTTGAGCCCATGAGTTCAGTCCATCCTAGGGCTACTCTTAGCTCATATGTTATTGTTCTTTGGGGGTTATTTTCTAGGCTCTTCAACATGTCAATGTTCTAGACATCTCTACCATGGGGTCCAGTTCCTTCATTCTACATGACATAGATTTCCCCGGGCTCATTTATGTGTTAAGAAGCCTAGTTTTTTGCTTTGGTTGGGTGCACATTGGGGTTTTTATGGTGCTTTGGTCTTATGGTTTTATGTTAAATTTTGAGAACATTCCTATCAATAATTGGTAGCACTATCCTATTATGTGTATATATCTCATGGATTACAAGGAAACTCAAGAAATCTGTAGATCCCTTCATCGACATGAGGAATCCATCCAATGCAATTGAACCTCTATTTTCTCAATGACAACAAAAGTACACAAGAATTAAAACCAGTGCACTTCTCAGAACTCCACAATCATGAATAGATTAGCACAACAAAAAAAATAGATTGACACACTAGAAGCAAAGTGAAACATGCTCATAAATTTGGTTCTCAATTTAAGCAAATGTTCTCAGTTAGTCCTCAAACTATAAGATGTCTATGAACTCTATTCACTTGGAGATCAAGGAGGATGAAATGATTCATTAGATGCTCGACTATATGGAAACCAAGAATCTCTTCCAATCAACTTGTGGTTGGAAGAGGCAAATAGTAACCATGTCTTTCGCTAAACCTTATGTTATGCAAATTAATTAGGATCTTAGGAGTATTTTTAAGAATATATACATGCTTAAGAAATACTCGGGGTGTAGTTTTTGTGGACATATGTATACTTTGTTTTTGACAAATAAGGAGCTGGCCATTTTGGAAAATTGAGGCCAATATTTTTTGTAAACTCATTGTTTAGCTTCGACTACTGCTTCTACAATACAAATTCTCCCAATTTATATTAAAAAAACAATGTTGATTCTCTATTTCACTCATTCCCATGCTACACTATTCTAACACAACTCCATTAGACTATAAATATTGCTTTAATTCATTCATTATACATAAAGGGGCCTTGCACACCATTTTTTCTGTTGATATTACAATAGTAACCTATTACTATCCCCAAATCACCCATTAATACTTATCACAAGGGAGGAATGGGTATGCGCAATAGATCAACACTATGCTTCTTATTTGCAATGACAATGTTCTTAAATGGCCATGTTCAAGTTATTTCCAAGTTTACCATAGAGCCTCGTGATAGCTCAAACACTTGCAATTCAATGGTGGGCTACATACTTCTTATAGTCTAATCGAAGAATTTAGAAGTCTCCACGCATTTTCAAGTGGACCCAATTTCACTAACAGGATCTAATGGCTTTGATATATCATACCCAAACATTGAAAACCATATTCTTCTTGTAGAGTGCCTCATTAGAGTGCCAACAACTTGTGGTATTAGATAATCAATTTTATTTTCTTAAAAGGTCAAGGTGCTACAAATACAATGTACAACGTTGCTAATACTATGCTTGGGGGTATTATGAATTTAGGCCAATTGAAGGATGTAAATAACATATTGGATCCTAACCTTATAGAGATTGTGTAGTCACTCACTATTGCATGTAAAATCTAAAGACAAATGCAAATCATGGGTATAGTACTAACACTAAGGGATTGGAAAAAAATAAAGCTCTCCATGAGTAATACTAGATAAAGCTCAAGCAACACAACAAAAGTAGGAAGCAAATATACCATAAACATTCGTGGAACATCCCCAATCCCAAGTTGTGGTCAAAGAAATTCATACAATGAATTCAAGTTGTCTACAAGAAAATTCAAGACACAAGATGCAAAACTATCTTGGCCAAAACATATGATGTACCCACTATCCAAAAATTATAAAGGGTAGGATAAAAAAAACTCTTCAAAATTTACACTAGATGACCCAAACCCTTGATAGAGGCCAAAACCACCCACTTCATTCTCAAGCAACTACATGAGAGATATATTCCATGCAAGTTTGATGCCAAATAACACATCTAGTGGTGTCTCACCTATGAATCAAATAAATCCCTTACACATATTGAAAATCACCCAATATATTGTCCAAAAAATGTTGTAAGAACAACAATTACATCTTACACAACGTATCTGAGTCCATGGAAATGCGTGCAAACCCAGACCTAATACATATCTAGTCCTAGACCCTAACATAGATTCCGCCTAAATAATTAAACTAGTGGCCAACAAAGTTCCATGACATATCTAGTGTGTTGAAAAACACAATGTGGATAATCATATTTGTAGGAATAAATTTTTGCTAATAAAAATCACCTCTTTTGCCACTCCATAAAGAACTCTTCCATTTCCCCACAATAAAAGCAACATGACACATTAAAATTACACAGACATCATGGAAACATAAGATTACTCGGGAGATCATTAAAAATACAAAACATCATTAAGTTACCTTATCTAGTCCCACTATTGGTCATCATAGACTACAAAATGCCATGCATTCTTTTGATTTCTCTATGGAGTCCATAATATTTCCATAATAATGGTTCCAAACAATTGATCATCACCATCATAAAATTATGGTAACATGGGAAAGTAAATGGCATAGACCAACAGGTTATGTCCACCTTTTGTAGCAACAACAAAGGAAACCACATCCAATGCCAAATAAACATAAGGTGGATGCATCACTATAGATAGAAGAAGGAGAATGAAAAGAGGAAACGAGCGACTTCGAGAATGATTGCAAGGATAATCGAGCAAATACACAAGACAAAGAATACCAACAACAAGGAGGGATGAACAAGGTCTAAGTATCCTTTGCAAATAGGGGAAAAATGGACCAACCGAGCATTAAAAAACCATAACTTCAGTGCAAATTGAATAACTTGCCTACCCTCATCCACTTAAGCATCAAACATGAGCATTTCATAAGGGATTTGGTGGTGTTTAGGTGGCCAATTGAAACCCCTTTCGAGGGGTGAACCACTATTGGCTTCCCTCCCCTAGTGCGCACATATTCTAAACTATGATAGTAAGGACCCCTTAATGTGATTCTTACCATACAAATGTCGTTCAAGTCGATGTCTGATGGAAACTCCACTTCAAGTAACCATTCAACTAGTTTTTTTACGTCTATAAGCGTACACTTATTAGAAATGGCTAAAATAAATTAATGGGCTTTTAATAGACACGATTTCATCTGTTGAATATTCTTCCTAGTCACAATAAATGAATGATTGTGATTTTAAGCGTTAACTTTCTTGTATGACAAAACATTTCCGTTTATCATTAAAAAGAGTTATGACAGATGTTGTTATTAATACCCACTTTTACATTTAAGTTTTTACTGTATTTTAGATTTTTTGAATAAAACCACAATATCAACCACTTTTATAAGGCGTTGGCTAACTATTCTACAAAATGATTTTTTAACCGAAATCCAACAATATAAATTTATACAAATTACTATTTTTCCTTGTTCAAAATCTATTTCATCATTTCATAGAACCTAAGACTTTTTATAATTATAATGTGATTGTACTTTGCTCCAAATCCTACCACTCCAATCGTCCGCGTTGTTAGGGCGGAACGGCTTCTTGTCACAGAATTCCAGCTCGGTTAACGTATTGCAATTAAATCCGCGTTTAGCTGATAACGTATTTTGGGGCCTGTGGCGCTTATGGGATACACTTACCTGGCATCCATGGAGTTGACGCAGTGGATGGGAGATGGATATCGATCCACTGCGTGGCGGCTCACTGGTCGGTCGTTTCGTACCTTCTGCAACGTTTCCATTCTTCGTGGCTTCGTTGTAGGAGGCGCCATTCGCCCCCCCCCTCCCTGCGAGACATGAGCCCCAGCGGGGTAGGCGTTGCGTCAACGCGGCTCAAAGCGGCTGAGGAACCCTAAACCCTCGGCTCAGAGCGATTCGTGCTAGAAATGAGTTATGACATATGTTGTTATTAATACCCACTTTACATTTAAGTTTTCACTGTACTTTAGATTTGTTTAATAGAGCCACGCATATCAACCACTTTTATAAGGCGTTGGCTAGCTGTTCTACGAAATGATTTTTTTAGCAGAAATCCGACGCTATAAATTTACACTAATCACTATTTTTTCTTGTTCAAAATATATTAATGCATAAATGAATTCATCATGCTGAAAAACTCCCGGAAAAAATGAACAAATATCCCCTAAAAAAATCATCATTTAGTAGAACCTTTATCCTAAATCTTTTTATAATTATAATGTGATTGTGCTAATTACGCCGAAAGGTGTATACCTATTGGAGATGGGCACAATTAATCACTTTTTAATCTAAAATTCTAATATGATGGCTAACAATTGAAGATGCTGGCATATTCTTAGTCGTCCTGCCAAATCAATGAATGTGATTTACTCTTCATAACTTCCTTGTATTTTTGAATGCATCAGTTAACCTGTTTACTTTTTAACATTTATCTAATCATATTAAAAAGTTATTGTACCACCATATCTATGTGCATTTTAGTTGTCCATGCTGAAACGCACATAATATGAGTTGAGTTGAGCTTCAGATTAACCTTCGAAACACCTCTGAGTATTGCAGTCGATGTTTGATCCCTAGCTCGCGTCGAGAATGTCACAGTATGCCTTGTAGAAACTGATGCAGTCCTCTTGATTTGAGTCGCTACCTCCCCCACATTCCACCCCGCCGTTGGTTATGTTGGTCACCACTCAATATCCTGACACTCTGCCCGCGGCCGTATCACTGCCCGACGGACTCCATTTTCCAATCATCACAATGTGGGGGGAAGGCTTCGGAGACTGCGTGGTCATCTAGAACCAGACCGTCGTCTTAAACGAAATGGTGGGATTGGACGCCACAATGCCCGGGTTGTTATCGGATCGTACCCTAACGCTTTCCCGGCAGCTTCGTAGTTGCTCTTTCTGGTCACAAAGCGATACGTGCATTAGACTAAAACTGTATTTGGCTTTTCCTAATGTGTGTGCAGAATTGAAAACGAATTAATAAAACTTAGATGTACAAGATATATCACCCGATTAGTTGAATGGGTTCTCATCCGTAGTACATTTCTTCGGGATCAACATCTTGCTCCTCTTTGAAGTAGTAACCCCACGCGTATGGGTCGTTCGTTTCAGCTGTCCGGGAGGAAGCATCGCCTTTCGGCATTCACCAACCACTTTGTGGCTATGCTAGTTACTAGCACAACATCAAAATAGTTGTTGGTGAACGTCGAAAGGCTGAGAAGATGAAATGAATCTTTAAAAGAATATATTAAATTTTATTATCTATTAACAAATAAACTGTTGGGCTTCATTTATCTGGTGTTAATATTTTAATTTCTGTTAATCACTTACGTGGCAATCAGTTAGCTATCAAAGTCATTTTTAAATATGATTAGGTAAATGTAAAAAAGTAAACACAAACTGATGTCTTTATAATAGCTAGAAAGTTAATGATTGAAATCACAGCCATTTATTTTGTGTGACTACTAAGAATATTCCAGCCATATTTAACCCTGTCCATAGAAAACTTATTAAACACTAAACCTCTATTAAATCTGTCCATTGTCAATAGGTGTACGCGTTGTTAAGACGGAACGACTTCTTGTCACAGAATTCCAGCTCGGTTAACGTATTGCAATTAAATGCGCGTTTGTCTTAGAGGCGTTTTGTTTGCATCCAAAGCGCGCCGCCGCAGTGGCCGTTGGGTCGAATGCCATCAAAAGCCCACACGCGTAAAACCGCTTTCGGTGCCTGGACAACTTTGTCGAGACGGCGTTGAATCCTCATCCCGACACAGCCAAAATGTTTAAATTAATTTAGCATTATCACAGACTTTCACCAAAGCCAAAACGCGTTCATATTCCTATGCGCGCCATTCGCATTGGAATGATAATTGAGAGATGTTGAAGTCTACCTACGGTTCATGCTCGGGTTGAACATTTCAAAACTGAGAGAGATTCGTCGCACTGAATTATACGCCTTCCCTTTCTCTGTCATGAGTATTTAATTTTTAGATTAATTGATGATGTAGTTTAAAAGTTTTATGTTTGTTATTTTATTGTAAATTTGGTAAAAAAATTATTGGTGAAATCATAATTTTATATATATTTTTTAAATTTAGGGGAATCGGTAATTGGTTGGGATTATTTGGGCGAGGTTCATGAACAAATTGGGCTAGCTGACAGCTTGCAAGCCAACGACTAGCACGAAACATATGACTTAGCAAAGACTGAGACGTCCACAAGGAGGCGTTTATCCTTCCAACCTTATCACAACTTTACATTGGTTAAATCACAACTTAACATTGGTTAAATCTTTTTTTATTGCAAAATAGATTTAACCCCTCAAAACCCCCAAAACATCCCAAATATATAATCTCACCACTGAAATTTGCAATTTTCTAAATTTCTTGCTAAATTTTAGGCAAAACTAACCCTAAAAAGTAAGAAAAAAAAAACTTTAAAATACTTATTTTCAGATACTCTTAACAGATAATTAAAAACCTCCTCAAAGCTAAAACATTAACAACATTAAAATAAAAATAAAAATATATTATATAATAGTATTTTAAAATTAAAATTTTAAATTAATTATAACTATTAATATAATTAAATATAAATAAAATAATTTTATTGGAAAAAATTATCACCATCACTAATTAATAGTTTGAAAACCCCGTATCTTATGGAGCACTCACAACTTTGAAATAAATAAAATAGACCACTAACAACTTTGAAATAAATAAAATAGACTACTAACAACTTTGAAATTAAGAAAGTGCAATAAAGTTATAACATTGAAAAAATAATGTCAAAAAGTAAATAGTAAATGTCACGTAGAACATTAAAAAAAAGTCACTTTACATCTTTAATATACATAATAGGATAAGTCACAATGTATCTTTAATATACAAAACAACAATATTTTTATGCTATCACAAGCTAAGGCGACAGACTCAGCTGAAACGTTACATACGTGGCTGGATGCCGCGCAGCTAGGATTAAAAGGGCTCTTAGAATCAGAATGGGAAAGTTTCGTTCAAGTCTTGAGATGTGGAGGTCTCCTTTTAAACTCAGAATCAGACAAACTCATGTGGTCATGGAACCGCCCAACAAGAAGGTAACTACTACTCTTGCATACCGGTCCATCCTTTATTCAAACAACGTGATTAAAGGAAAGTGGTGGCACAAAGCAATCTGTACAGTTAAGATCCCAGCCAAATTAATTTGTTTCATGTGGCTTTGTTTAGAGTATTGCATATTAACAGGTCTCAATTTCCAAAAAAGAGGTGGCATAGGCCCCACAACATGCATCCTCCGCTTAAAAGATGAGGAATTTATCACTCATCTTTTTATAAATTGTCAAAGTACACAGCAGGAACAAAGTCCTCACAACTCTAAGGATTGATTTTGTTTGGAAGTACCCCACCATTGAAGAAAACTTAAGAAACTGGTTCTTCACTCTTCCAAATTCAAGACACATCCCCTTTCTGATTATGTGGGATGTCTGGAAATACAACAACAAAGTCCTGTTTGAGAATTGGAACAGGAATGACCCCTAGATCCATAAAAAAACTCTACTTTCCATCAAAGAACAACCATACAAAGAGGAAGTTGCTAAACTAGAAATCTTATTGAATCCTATCTACTTCAGCAATGATCCAATAGGTTTCTTCGACGATGCGTTTGCAGATAACATTTGTGGCATAGGCCTTTTCATAAAACTTTCTTCCAGTCATTCTATCAAAGCCCATTTTGTCGGTGGTTCAGGAAACAACATGAAAGCAGAGTTAATGGGACTATGGGGAATCCTATCCATTACCACACTTTGGTCGATTAAAAAACTAATGGTTGCAGGAGACTCTAAGGCCACCTAAATGATAAATCCAATCTAGATCTCAATTATCTCAGACAATGGAAGGAAAAGATTAGATTATTAAAGAAAGGTTATGAGAAGATAAACTTCATGCACATCCACAGACAGTTCAACAAAGAAGCGGACAACTTATCAAAAAAGGCCCTCAAGGAACCCTTTGGATGGTTATTTTATGAAGAAAAACAAAAAGGATCTATCACAAGATCTGACAAAATACAAATCCTATAAAGATGATATATAGAAAAAACCACATACTACAATATGTATAAGACACACAGATAAAATCTGCCATTGCTGAAAGAACCTTTCTTTGTTGCGGAAGACAACCATTTGTAATCATAAAGTTTCGTTTGATTCTAATAAAGAATAACAGTGAAACTGTTTTTTTAGCGTGAAAAAAGAAGAAGTTACTTTATATATTTAGTATGCATAACATAAACATTTATATATTGAGTTGTAGGGACAAGTTTTAGTTTCAATTTGAATCTTAGGTAGGTTGTTTTTTTATAGTGTAATCTTGGCAAATGAGATGGGTATTAAAGTACGCGTTAATTTTTCTAAAATATAATTGGTTTTTGGATAGGAATAATTATTTTTTAAGTTTTTTATCATTTCTATTATCATATATGATTATGAAGTTTGGGGTTACAATATATTTAGAGAATGGTGGAAAAAGATAAAGCAAATCCAAAAATACTTTATAACTTATAATCTTAAAATTAAAGACAATACATTTTATTCTATTCTAGGTACCTAATGTATAAGAATAAGATAAACAACATAGAAGACAAGAGGCTTCTTAATATTGTTTCAAACTCCAGACAAAACTACTTGCCACTCAAGCAAGGTTGGTGTAATTAGCCTAGATCCATGTTAACTCTAGATCTATCAAGCGCCCAGAGGGATCAAATCTCTAGAGGTGCAAACCTTTAACCTTTCCTCATGTTTGTTTTGCACTCTAAAAAAGGTTTGCACCTCGAGAGATTTTATCCCTCTCGACTCTTGATAGACCCATAGTTAAAATGGATTCGTCTAGTTGCTATTCATTCAAAGTGTGTGTGTGTGTGGAGTCCACATAAATTTTTATTATTAATTTATTATTATTATTTTAATGTTTTATTATTATTTTAATGTGTTATGTTACAAGAACATCTCCTTGGTTATGGAGTGTAGAGAGCCTCTGGCTTAGAGATACTAATTCTTGGCTAAATCATTGGGGAATTGAAAAAGATGTCACTTCCCAAATTAAAGATAATGTTAAAAATATTATTACATCTAAATTTGAGGATAAATTGTACTATGATAAAGAATTAAACAATAAGAAAAAGTTAATATACTTTAAAGAAGTGATCAACCCTAATCTAAAATATCAAAAGTATATCTCCATTTTAATTAAAATAAAGAATAAAATCAATATTGTTAAATAAGAACAAGCTCTCATAAGCTCCATAGTGAAATAACACGTTGAACAATTCCTAAAATATTGTGAGTAGATAAAATTTGTCAATTTTTGTAACACTAACAATGTTGAAGATGAAAAACACTTTCTCTTAAAATGTCATATGTACACCCATATTAAATCTCAATTTCAAAATATTTGTCATAATACCAATCTTCCTAATCTTTTAACTCAACAAAACTATAAAACTTTAAAAATACTTCTCTTCAATTATTTTAACATAATTTTTTTTTTTTTTAATTTAATAAATCAAAATTCATCTCAATAAATAATAATAACCATACTCCTTATCATTATATCTAGTGTTTCTCATGGATGGCAGCAATGATGAAGAAGATCACTTCAAGTATTTTTCATTCCCACACTTCAGATTATTACGAATCTACTAATACAAAGGAATATGTCTGCTTAGAGTTTGGAGAAGACATCCTTGTTGATCACACAAATGAGGCAGGCATTGAAGACAATTTTGATAATCACCATGATTTTGATGTGAACAAAGATGATTGCAGAGAATTTTTTTATCTCATGGATGTTACACTTTTTTAGGTGGAATTTAGTGATGGATTCTAGGGGGAGGATAGTCTCAACGCAATGATAGGACATAACACCGATGGGATATTTTGTTTTCCTTTCAATGATGATGAGTAGAGTAGTATTGGAAAAGTACGAGTTCATAAATCCACCATTGAAGAGTTGTATCATGACCTGTTGTCATCCGTATAGGAGGGAGTCCTTCTTGGTCTATTTGGAGATAACAAAGGCATTCATGAAGAAGAATATTAAGCTATCCCAAAGGAATATGAAGAGAAGATTCATGATCACAACATTACAAAAAAACTTAGTGATGATGAGAGCACTATTTCCTTGGGGGTTGATGTACATGTTTTTTATGAGGGCCTTGCTGGAATCATTGGAGAATGTACCGCGGAACCAAAAGCCATCCTGATGATAGGATATATCACTTCCAAAAAAGAGGACCTTCTTGGTATTTTTGAAGGTAATGAAGATGATGATGAAGCTTTCCTAGAGGAAGAAGACCCTATGGTGCTAAGCAAAGTTTGTGAAGAAGATGAAGTATGTAACAATATTCCTTCTATCCCAGAAGAATAGTTGTACATCAACTATCATGAGAATGAAGGACATTCTAAGGAGCCTCACAAGGAAAAAAAATAATATGTGCCAAGTGTAGGAGAAAACCATCACAAGTTTTTATATGATTTTACATGCCATGATGAGGATTTTATTGTCCAGAGTTAGAGGGTTGACAATGGTACATATTCATATGCTGAAGAAAAAGTTACGGAACTGTAGCGAGATCGTCCCTGTGATTTTTCTAAAGAATCTAGTTGTGACAAAGATGAAATGGTTATATAGGAAGGAGATCTTATGGCACCTTCTGAAGATGGTGAAGCCACCATTGAAGACTATTCTCATAAGAACTCTGAACCAACCAACAATTCCCATTCAAGATATGCATGTGATATGAATTTGGGAATTAATGGTGATTTGTTGATCCAATCAAGCCTTATTCTAATTCTTGAGTAGAATAACCATAGACATTTAACATTGATTTTCGACGAGCCCCTTATTTATGATATGGAGGACGGGTATGATCAAAAGAAGCTGGAATTGGGGTAGAGTTCCAGTTTGGAGGAAGATAAGTTTATGTTTCCTAGATCCAATACTCATACAGAGGATTCTATTGCAATTGATCAGTTGGATGACAATGAGTTTGGCCACCATGGAGAGTGTGATGATAGGTGCACTACACAAAATCTTGGTGGTGATAATACTATCATTGTTTTGGGGACTAATTTTGATGATGGAATTGTTCGTTGCCCCATTGTAGACGATGTTATAAATCTAAATCCTTGTATAAAATCCAAGCAAGACATGGAGAAGTTGTTTGAAGATAGTGGCAGATGTGATATTCAATTTCCATAAGAAAACTTTGGGATTGTACAAATCAAAAGGTCAGATTATGTTGGGGAAGCAATCATAGAAGAGAAATTGTCTACTTTTGTTCCCATCCATACAACAGACCTCACCTCCACTAGAACTCTTGAATGGGACAATTTTGGTCAACATTGTGATAAAGATGAGGATGAGAATAATGAAAAATCGTTGTGTGTTTTTACCATAAGATTGTGTGTCTTTGACTTTGCAAGTGATGAAACCCTTAGCCTACCATTGGAATAGAAGAAGAAAAAATATTACAAGTGTCACTTTGTTGGGAAAGTTAAACGGTGCCACGTGGCACATACATGGGCTGCCATGTGGCACCCAGTCGTTGGTTTACTGTGGAAAAAGGTATATCGGACTCCCCAAGAATCTACCGCGAGACCTCGGGCATGAGGGTGGAGCGCTTTGGGCAGGTTGGGCCACCAACCCACCTGTGTTGTTCCTTATTAACCTATGTTCAAAGTTAATATTTGAACTTGCTTAAGGTTTCGGGCGGAGGAGGATAGGGTTGGAGCGTAGCCCCAGCCCCCGGTTGCAAGTATTTTCATATGAATATCGATATGACCCTACATCTGTACATTTGGCGCACGATTGTTATGTATATACTACATCCCACAGTTCCAGCACTCGACGCCATAGGACTCGAACTTTAGTTGATTGGTTGGCGCATGAATACAGAGGGTTAGCCCCGGTCGGTCGGGATATCCCGCTGACCAGGGGATAAACCATGGAAATTTATATCAGGGGCCTAACTAAGCGTGGAGGACAGGGCCACATGGTATTCGATACATCCAGGAGCAAAAATAGTAGGGGCCAGTGTGCCAGCGTTAAGCCTGAGGCCATATGGCCACCATCCATATGACTAGGAGCCCGCTCTAAATGGGATGTGCCCTATAATTAATTTAAAGTGGGTTTAAAACTTTAATATAGTGATTTTCAATGATTTTTGCAGCAGTTTTGGAGATTTTTGGCCAATATTGGGGGATATTGGGCCCTTTTTTAGGCCAGATCTTGGGGGAAAGTTGGGAGATGGTTACCAACTTCAGATCTATATAAACCAGGGCTTCTTGAAGCCAAAAAAGGACATTCAGAGAGGGTTTATTATGAATATTTTCCAAGCTAAATCCATTGTTATGCAGGGAAACTATTGAGGAACACACCTTTGCGGGCCATTTCTGGGAGCTCCGGTCATCCGATTTCAGAGTCGTTTATTTTGTTTGGTTCTAGAGATCTGGTAGAACTAGACCAGATCAGTTTTGTAACCTTTTGGCACTGTTGTGATGCACTTTTAAAGATTTTAACATAAATAAGAAATCCTCACCCACTGAGACAAAGGCCCAGAGACATAGGCGAGATTGTCGAACTCTGTTATCACTTTGGTGTTCTATGGTTTGTTGTTCTTCTTACTTTATTTCAGATCTGTATATGTGTATATGGCTATGATGTTTCTTCTATAATTCTTCCTCTTTCGTCCATCTTCCTAAATGGTATATGGCTATGATGTTTCTTTTATAATTCTTCCTCTTGTCATTTAAAAGATCTTTTCAGATCACCAAAGAAAGCACAAATGTTGAATTAGGATTGCATGGCAAAGAAGGCACAAACGTCGAATTAGGCTCGCAGGACAAGATATTTTCATCAAATTTAACATCTCTTCTAATAATAATTTCATTACAATGTGGTTGAATAATTTTATAACCTTTGACATCTTCAGAATAACCAACAAATATACACTTCTCACTTTTAGGCTGTAATGCTTTCCTTTTCTCATTAGGAATGTGAGCCCATGTTATACTGCCAAATACACGGAAGTGACTTACATCTGGTTTAATTTTACTCCAAGCTTCTTCCGGTGTTATATTTTTAAGATCCTTTGTGGGAGTGTGATTTACTATGTAACTTTCATAGTTGATGGCTTCCGCCCAATACTTTAGACTTAGTCCCTTAGATTGGATCATACAATTAACCATTTCTTTTAATGTGCGGTTCTTTCTCTCAACAACACCATTTTTTTGTGGTGTATATGGAACAATGTGTTGCATTTGGATGCTTTGTGTAGTGCAGTAACTTGTAAAATTATTGTTCACATATTCGCCTCCATTATATGTTCTTAACCTTTGAATTTGATGTCCAGATTGCTTTTCTACAAGGGCCTTGTAGGCCAAAAACTTGTCAAAAACTTTGCTCTTAAGTTTTAAGAAGTAAACCCAAGTACGTATGGAGAAGTTGTCAATGAAAGTTAAGAAATACTTGCACCCAAAAAAAGAAGGAGAAGAAAGTGGACCACATAAATCACTGTGAACAAGATGCAAAGGGCCCGAGGCGTGCCAAGAGGCACGTTTTTCAAAACTTTCTCGATGATTTTTTCCGAGAACACAACCGACACAAACACCATCTCTGCATGAAATAGGAGGAAGACCAGTCACCATATGTTGATTACATAGTTGTTTCAATGAGTGATAGTTTAGATGACCAAACCGCTCATGTCAACGCTATGAGCAACAAAAATTGATGAAAAAGATGATGACACAAAGTTGTCAAACTTGTACTACCTGGGAATATCATCAACAATTTCAGTTGCAAAAACTTGCTTAGGATCTTTTAGATCCTTGATTACAACTTGGTGAGGTGAAAAACTACGATTTTACCTTCACCTGAATGAGTGATTTGATATACTGATAGAAGGTTACAAGAAATACTTAGAACACATAATACATCATTGAAATGGCCATTTTCTACTTGAACTGTTCCATATCCTTCAACACTAAGAGATCTATCATCACCAATGAATATTTTCTTGGTGTTACATTCATTTAGAGTAGAAAATATGTCTCTATACTTAGCCATATGATAAGATTCTCCAGAATCAATAAGCCACTCATCAGAAGAAGAAGTAGAAGTTGTATTGAAGGAGAAACCAGAAGTAGAAAGTGCATGTCCATGAGAAGAAGAATAAGAAGTAGAATCAATATTGATGTTGTGTTTCTTCATCGTTGCTTCTAAAGATGCCATATTCTTGAAACATTTGCAATCATCATGACCATCTTTATCACAAAAGTTGCAATGTCTGTCAGTCTTCTTATTTTTATATTTTTCTCATTTGTCACCATTAGGATAGGAATATATCTGAGTGGGTTTGGGACCCTAATGTTGCTTGTTGTTGTGGCGAGGATGTTGCTTCTTGGGATTCTTGGGTTTATCTTTTTGATGGACTACTAAGGCTTTGTTGGAGGTACCTATAGTGTTGATCACTCCAAGTTGTACAGGTTTATCTTTCTCTCTAATCAAAGCATCACAAAAGGACTCAAGAGTGGGTTTTTGATAAGTTGTCCCTAGAGCCTCTTTCATGGCATAAAAGGTAGATAGAAACACAGAATATGCACTACCTAGATTAGAAATAATAAGATAGATGCAACGCTCTTCATCCATCTTTATCTTACATTCTTCACATAAAATTCTGAGTGTTTTAATCTTAGACAGATAGTCTTCAATGCAAGAAAAATCACTTTTAATTAAAGTCAGTACTTGATTTTCTAACTATTGTGCTCGAATAATATTGTGTTTACCAAACACAGATTCAATCTTTTCTCAATCTTCATCGGGTTTATCAATTTGTTGAAGGTGGAACCTTAAATCATGAGAGATGGACATTCTGATTAGTCCATGTGCTTCGTCATTCCTACTAGCCCATTTGAATTTCTCATCAGCATCAACAGGTTCTGTTTCCTTTCCCAAGGTAATCTGGTACAAGCCTTTACTTCTTAATAAATCCTCCATATGGGATTTCCATTGGAAGCAGTTGGTGTTGGTAAGAAAAAGATTACTTGAAAAATTCATATTAAATATGTTGATAATATGGATTTAAAAACTGAAATTGATGATCTTGATGGAAATATTTCGAAAAATTAGGCAGTTTTAAAAAACCAACACTTAAAACGGACTTTGGATGTGAAAATTATGCCCTTTTAAAAAAAGGCATAAACGATAACCAAAGGACCACGTGATGGTGTAAGTTGCTTTATGAAGTGACTCACTTTTATAAAAAGAAGTGGGGTTCACTTTTATAATGAAGTTACTTTATAAAAGAAAAGCTGCATGCAAAATAAATAACTCTAAAATATTAAAGCTACTTATAGTGATTCACTTTTATACTTGAAGTGAAATACACTTTACAATGGAGCATGAACATTTTCAAAAAAAAGTAACAAAAAGAGAGATTTGAACTCAAGACCTCTTACTCAATAAGGAAATTTTTAACCAAATGGGCTAGCAAAACATATTGTATTGTTTAGCAAGATGATTGTTGTTGTTCTTGTTGTTGAAGACGGCCTTGGAGAGTGTGCTAAAAAAAACTATTTTCACACAAGAAAAAATTTTTGCTTCTCGATGACAACAAGTGTTAGATCTCGGTTAGCTTATCCGGAAAATGCATATTTTCCTATCTGTTTCCAATTTTTCGAGATTTCACAGGGCACGAGGAAAAGAGCATATGCAGATCTAAAAGAGTAGCAACCCAGAAACAAACAATATAAAACCGAAATAATACTCTGCAAAAAAATTAAAAAGGGTGTATTCAGGCTTTATACCTCTAGATCTAACTGAAATGGTCATATCTTGGGCAAACAAAAACTTTTTCGACTAAAAAGAAAAGTGGTCTTTAATGAAACGAGCACTCTGGACACAATGGAATAGTCCTCTCAGCCCAGAAATGTACGAAAATGGCAGAAAATGGAAATGAGGCAACTCAGCTTCACGATCTCAATTTACAAGAGGGGCTGGTCTTCAAACATGCTCTGATACCATGTTCAATAACATAGGTATTCCAACAGAGGACAAACACCTTTAGTAACCACTCACACAACCAGATCAAATATCAACACACCGATGTTTTGACGTGGTAAAACCCCTACGAGGAAACATCCATGGCCCCAACCAACATGACCACTTGGAGCAGTTTATTAATGCAAAAGAAAAAGGTTACAGAGAGATTTTGCAAGAGAGTTTCTCACAATTGATCATCGGAAAATGATCCTCCATGCTCTTTAAATAGATATCATGGACCAATAGGGTGTTAAGACATGGATCAATGGTCTTTAAGATAGAGGAGAATATGAACCGTCAGATCACTCTATGTCAGGAACATGTCGTGACCGTCGGATTTCCTAACTACAAATGCATACTAAAAAAACACACTAAGAAACACACTTTTACCTAAAGACACATTAGACAAAGTATATCTTAACTAACTCCTAAGTTTCTAAATATCCTAATAGATTCACCCCCCCCGCTCAGTAATCCAACAATTGGTATCAGAGCAAGTTCCTTCAAGGAAACAATTTAACCACTGGAAGGTAGATCACGGAGTACAGTATGAATGGAGCACCAAAAAAAGGAAACTAACAGGTAGACTGACAAGGCAGGGAGTACTGGTATGGCAAACCAGAATCCCTTAAAGACACAACAACATATAGAGAGAAACTCAAAAAGTAAAAACCAATCAAATACCCATAAAACCCCCTAAAACCCTAGAGGTTTCTCCAGTACGGTCGTCAATTCTGTTATAGCGGGAAACCCCCCCTATGGACTACACTAGGGTTCAACATGTAGGCAGATCTAACTGTCTAAAAGTCTCCTACTTTTTATAACTACCCTGACTATACCCCACAGTCATGCATGAAATACAAAGTAAAACGATCTGGTAACTCTACCTTAAACTCCGCATCTGGTGTCGATCCTTTCATGTTCGATTTCTCCTCGACTACAAGTCTCCTCCCAAGGACGACTTGCATTCACAAAAAGACAAATAAGAAACTACGAATGTGCATCTCATATATGAATTAGTGGGGTAGATTTCATAATAAAACATAAATCAAACATAAATATTGAACACATCATATGGCGGGACAGAAAAAGTATTTCTTTTATTAGAATCACAAAGTTTACTTACAATGAGATCGATGACTGCTCTGCGAACATGGTCTGGGCTCCTCTTTACCAAGCTCCAACTGTGCTTCCACGTATCTTTCTCCTCTCACACTTCTTCTAAGGAAATGGCATGGGCTTATGATTGAGGAAAAAGGGCTAGAATGGGAAAATCTGATGCAAATCTCACAAGGTGGCTGCAATTCTTGGGGCAAGGAGGGGATGTGAAATGGGCAGAGTTTCATTATTATTATGATTATGTATGGAATGAGACCCCAAAAACTCGTTTTATATGACAAAAGGATGGTTATTTGGTTGGGTGACATAATATAGGCAGTGGGGCAGTTAGGAAACTATCCAATAGCTCGTAATCTCAATGAATTCCTTGCAACTTTTTAAATTTTGCAGCTTTTGTGGGTATACGCGAGTTGTAGTGGTGCAAAAATCATATGTATGTAGGAAGGAGTGGAGCAGGGCGTGTACATATACAAAAATAATATTTTTTAAGAAGAGTTGTCGAGTGATGGATTGGTAAAATTTGCATGTAAGAGGGCCAAATGCCAGGTATGCATGTATAGTGCAATTTAGGGTTATAACACATAGGTATTCCAACTGAGGATGAACACCTTTATTAACCACTCACACAACTAGATCAAAGATCAACACACTGATGTTTTGACGTGGTAAAACCCCTACGGGGAAACATCCATGGCCCCAACCAACGCGGCCACTTGGAGCAGTTTATTAATGCAAAAGAAAAAGATTACATAGAGATTTTACAAGAGATTTTCTCACAATCGATCATCGGTAAATGACCCTCCATGATCTTTAAATAGAGATCATGGACCAATCGGGTGTTAATCCATGGATAAATGGTCATTAAGATCGAGGAGAATATGAACCATCGGATCACTCTATGTCGGGAACATATCGTGACCGTCGGATTTCCTAACTACAAATGCATACTAAAAAAACACACTAAGAAACACACTTTTACCTAACGACACATTAGACCAAGTATATCTTAACTAACTCCTAAGTGTCTAAATATCCTAACAGATTCACCCCCCCCTCTTAGTAATCCAACAATTGGTATCAAATAAAGTTCCTTCAAGGAAACAATTTAACCACTGGAAGGTAGATCATGGAGTACAGTATGAATGGAGCACTAAAAAAAGGAAACTAACAGGTAGATTGGCAGGGCATGTAGTACTGGTATGGAAGACCAGAATCCCTTAAAGACACAACGACTTACATAGAGAAACTCAAAAAGTAAAACCAATCAAATACCCATAAAACCCCCTAAAACCCTAGAGGTTTCCCGAGTACGGTCGTCAGTTTTTCTATAGCGGGAAAAACCCCTTATGGACTACACTAGGGTTCAACATGTAGGTAGATATAATCATCTAAAAGTATCCTACTTTTTATAACTACCCTGAATATACCCCACATTCATGCATGAAATACAAAGTAAAAAGATCTCGTAACTCTACCTTAAACTCCGCGTCTGGTGTTGATCCTTTTGTGTTCGATTGCTCCTCGACTACAAGTCTCCTCCCAAGGTCGACCTGCATTCACAAAAATACAAACAAGAAAATATGAATATGCATCTCATATATGAATTAGTGGGCTAGATGTCATAATAAAGCATAAATCAAACATAAAGATTGAACACATCATATGGCGGGACAAAAAAAGTATTCCTTTTATTAGAATCACAAATTTTTCTTACAATGAGATCGGTGACTGCTCCGCGAACCTGGTCCGGGATCCTCTTTACCAAGCTCCAACTGTGCTTCCATGTATCTTTCTCCTCTCACACTTCTTCTAAGGAAATTTCATGGGGTTATGATTGAGGAAAAAGGGCTAGAATGGGAAATTCTGATGCAAATCTCACAAGGTGGCTGCAATTCTTGGGGCAAGGAGGGGATGTGAAACGGACAGAGTTTCACTTTTATTATGCTTATGTCTGGAATGAGACCCCAAAACATCCTTTTATATGACAAAAGGATGGTTATTCGGTTGGGTGATGAGCTATAAGCGGTGGGACAGTTAGGAAACTACCCAATAGCCCATAATCTCAACGAATTCCTCGTAATTTTTTAATTTTTGCAACTTTTGTGGGTATACGCAGGCTGTAATGGTGCAGCTAGCATACATACGCGGGTTTTAGTGGTGCAAAAAGCATATGTATGTGGGCAGTAGTTGAGAAGGGCATGTACATATTCAAAAATCATGTTTTTAAGAAGAGTTGTCCAGTGATGGCTTGGCAAAATTTGCATGTAAGAGGGCCAAATGCCAGGTATGCATGTATGGTGCAATTTAGGGTTATAACACATAGGTATTCCAATAGAGGATGAACACCTTAGTAACCACTCACACAACTATATCAAAGATCAACACACCAATTTTTTGACATGGTAAAATCCCTATGGGGAAACATCCACGACCCCAACCAATGCAGCCACTTGGAGCAGTTTATTAATGAAAAAGAAAAAGATTACAGAGAGATTTTACAAGAGAGTTTCTCACAATCGATCATCAACAAATGGCCCTCCATGCTCTTTAAATAGAGATCATGGACCAATCGAGTGTTAAGCCATGGATCAATGGTCGTTAAGATCGAGGAGAATATGAACCGTCGGATCACTCTATGTCAGGAACATATCGTGACCGTCGGATTTCCTAACTACAAATGCATACTAAAAAAACACACTAAGAAACACAATTTTACCTAACGACACATTAGACCAAGTATATATTAACTAAATCCTAAGTGTCTA